>JAOEHI010051740.1:0-10030 GCA_025447815.1 Percopsis transmontana | reverse complement strand
TACTTTGCTGATTTGAGAGCTTCTCCGGTTGAACTTGGTGGACGTGATGTAAAAATTGCATATACTCCAAAGAGAATGCCCAGACGTGAGTCTAATCTGCCAAATCTACTCAAAACACCTGTGTGGATAGCACTTCTGGGTCACATGTGAAAAAGGTCTATTAGTTCCAATTGTAAATGCAAAAACAGTTACAACACGTGTAGGTAGTTCAGAGCTGAATGTATTATAGATCTACGGTAGGCAGCGTGGTTTACTTTGTTTCCACAAATTAAAAATATTTATCCCAAACAAGTGACATTTATCTCAAATGTCTCATTTTGAAACCAGCCTTTACCAGAGACATTGAAGCCTGTTGCACACTGCACGCCAGGCGGTCGACGCTTGCTTCTTATTTTTTTTTTATCCGCCTCGCATTTTTAAATTGATCACAATGGAAATGCATTGTAAAAGCAGAAATACACTACAAATAATTTAAAGGAAACACTTTTGCTCTGTTTTGAGCCCCACCATTTCCTCAATCCGACCATCAATGTTGTTAAATGTTGTATTTATATAACGTTGCTCACCTGAATTGTTGTCATAATGTTATTATATTCGTGATTCACATCGTGTTGACTCTCCGGTGTATCAAACTTGCAAATGACGTTAAATGACAACCCCAGTACATACAGTACAGTGACATCAACGTCAGTTGATAACCTGCATTTGAAGCCCATGTCTGCCGCAGGTTTGGTGGTATGAAAGTGGGCGATAAAGTCGATTATAGCCATGTTCACATAATTGCACAATGTCCCCAGGTGTATTCGCTCCCACCCTCTTCTCGAAGGCCTATGGTAATCTGGTGTGTGAGGGCTGCACCAACGTCCCAGGCAATGCCAGCAAAACCTTCACCTGCAAGGGCTGTCACTATGATACGGTAGGCTCCTTTTCCCCAGTCTAGTCAGTGGCTTAAGCATACGTCGGTAGGCATGTTGCCACCGTTTGTATTTAACTTTGACTCGTATGCCACGCTTTGATGTTAGAGTTTAACGTCACATTCGCATCTTCATAGCTGGGATGCGTTTACATCATCAGTTATTAGTTTTTTCTCAACCTTATTTAATATATACCTTGTGTGAGTCTGTCTGAACTCCCCACTCCTTTCTTTGTTTTTGTTACCAGAGTCAAGCTGACCAGCAATTTTTTCTCACCCATATCGAGTAAGTAATGTGGTGTAATACACTTTTCTAGAAGCTTGGAAAAACGCCATTAAAGATGCACTCCACAATTGTTCTAGCACCCCCAGACCTCTACTTTTTTTGCCCCAGCTTTCTGTTCATGTTTTAAGCACAACTGTGCATGTGGTTACAGGGTGAGGGGTAGAGAAGGGTTTGCCAGTAGGAGCTCTGTAGTGCTGGGCACTCTGCGATGTCAAAAGTTTCAAACCATAATGGCAAATTCAAACTGTAACTGTAAGGGGAATTCTGAACACAAATTGAGTGTCTCTTTTTTTTTTAAGGAACAGAATAGGCTCAATAGTACTTGTGCTTCCTCAGGCCCCTGGTGTACACAATCTCGGTGATGCTGCCCGCTGCGTACCTCATCGGCCTCATCTTCACGCTAAAGACCCATGCTCACATCTATGACATCCAGATCAGCAACAGCCATGGGGGCCACGGTCAGTACCCCCCCCCCCCCCCCTAACAGGGGTGGGGGGGCGAGCACAAAGCCTTGTGCTCACATTTAGGGAAGGTGGAAATTCATGCCAGTGTTTGCTTGTCACCTAAGTGTGTGTTTGTGTTCCCAGAAGGACACCCTGTAGTCCATTGGTCCAGATGGAGGGCTATGGCGGTGCTAATTGTCGCCACGCTGCTGCTAGCTGCTTGCGCCGACCTTACCACTAACAACATTGAGCCCGTCATGAGCCATTCCTCCATCTCTCAGGTTCACCACTGAAATGCTGTGGCACAAGTCAGACGTCACCATGTTGTATTGCTGTTTGCAAAGAGTCTGTGCCCTTTCTTCCTATAGTATTTTATTGGTGTGACAGTGTTGGCGATGGTGCCTGAGCTTCCAGAGATTATAAACGGGATCCAGTTTGCCCTGCAGAACAACATCAGCCTGAGGTACGAGTGGTGGTTAAAGCCTTGTCACGGTAGCCTGGTTAAAACCATCCTGATATAGCAAGCCCCGCCTCTGCAACTTGCTTGCTTCACATATCAGTCTGGGAACCCTCAATTGAAAGTTCCCCTCAACACCACATGGGTCTTGTTCGGAATAGTTAAAGGTGGTCCAATCCGTCTGCTAATGATTTGATTGACACCTCAGGGTAAGAACAAGTAGCAAATTAATGAGCCTATATTGAGGCCTACAGAGGATAGCCACTGGAAAAAATACTGCATTGAAATGAGGAATGTAACGGTACCTGCAGCACCCCCCAGTGGTTGAACTGTTCAATGTTTTGTAAAATATTTTAATAAAAATTTTCTTCTAGACCAAATGTAATATCCATATTGTAATAAATATTTGATATTTTAGCGTAACCCATTGGACTTAACAAGACTTGCGGTTCACTCAAATCTGTGTTCTTACTGATTATATTGCACCCCCGTATTTTGGGAATACCTGTACTTTTCCCCCATGCAAAAACATTTGGCTAGTTTAAGTTAATGACGTAGTCTAGTGTGATACAACAACTTAATAAGTCTCTATATGTTACACAATACAGTGCTGTGCCACTAATTCACCCCTAGCATCAAAACATCTTTGTGCGGCCCAGGACTGAATAATTGAATATAACTTGTATACATTTGTTGTGTTCATATTCAGCATTGAAGTTGGCAGCTGTATAGCGGTTCAGGTCTGCATGATTCAAATCCCACTGCTTGTCCTGTTCAATGCCTTCTACGTAAGTTAACTCTTCATATGTTCCCCTTTTTAAAAGTCTTAGTGGTGGTGTTATGCTTAATGTGTTGTCGTTGTTCACCGTTTAAACTTTTCAGGATGTGGGATTTGTGCTCGTGTTCAGCGATATCCATCTTTGGGCCAGTATATTCAGCGTCATTCTAGTCAACTACATATTAATGGATGGAAAATGTGACTACTTTCAGGGTCAGTAATGATGAGATTTTTCAGAGAGAATGCTAAGCGGGTTTACTATGTCATGAATATGATTGTGTCATTACAATAGCTTATGTTGTGTACATCCATTAATTCAAACCAATCTTCTCTGCAGGTACGGCTCTGGTGGTGGTCTACCTTATCCTCCTGGCTATCTACTTTTTCGCTCCGTCACCCCGCACTTGTTAATCTGCTTAAAGTGGGATCGGACTGTCCCATACTTCTCAGCCACTTTGTGTAGTGGGCTTATTTGATTTATCGTGGGCAACTGCATCAACAATACCTATACCTTGTGAAATTAATTAAATTAAAATTAATTGTTAAAAAAATAAATACTTTGTACATTTGTATTGCTATGGGAAGTTGTTTATTTTGCGCACCGGGTTATAAAAATGGTGTCCACCAAACTGTTTGGTAACAGTAGGGGGCAGGATAGACTAGTGGTCTAGGTGTTGGGGTCCCAGCCGGAAGGTCGTGGGTTAAAGCCCCGGAGTTGGCCTACCTGTAAGCATCCTTGAGCAAGATGCCTAACCCCTATGTGCAACATGTAATTGTGCTAAATTTATGTAAAAGTCGCTTTGGATAACCGTATTTTTCTAACTCACCCCAAAAACCACATTAAAGGATAGTTGCCATTTCATTTTGTTAAGTATAAATTATGTCTAAAAATGTATTATAGTGGCCATATTGTAATAAATAGTATTTCAATAATTGAACTCCTTTTCACAGATCATCACTCTAGACTTGATTTAATTAAGGTGGGGGTTAGTTAGCTAGTTCCACTCCCTTGAGTGTGAAGTATCTTAACCAGAAAACCATCCTGCCTTGTAAATGGTACCATAGTTCCATATTAATGGTGCTGATGGGCTCAAATTCAGCCCAAAACCAATTGACCAAATCATAAAAGGTGAGGAATTGGGCAGTTTCAGCAAAGAATAAGTTGCCACAATGTAATTGTATTTTTGAAGGCTATGTTTTGAGTAGATTCTAGATATACATTAACACCATACATATGCACTATTGAAGTATTCCAGAATTAGCCATGTAGACTTGACATGGATATTGCATCCTGTCAGCCAACTGAGGTACTTCCTTTAGTAGATTAGGCTCTCTCCACTATGCCATGCTAGACTATTAGAAAACTAAATGGGGGGGGGGGGAAACACTTACATTTACAGTACTTTTATTAACTCAGATTAAAACACAACATTGATATATACAAATGCACATTTGTGGTGGCCTTAAATAGCTTTTTCACAAAAGTAAGGATTTACTGACAATGGAGGCCACTCACCCAAAATAGAAGGCCATAATATCATGCAAGTTGTTGACAGGCAATAGGGAAAATGAAGCGCAAAAGTTAAAGAAATAAACAAGCATATTCATGCATTGTTGAGGCATCAAGAATAAATTTGAATCCTAACCTAAAAGGAGGAGTTCCTTCAAAACCTCATACCAGATGAAGTTAACCGTTTCAGGTGCGACCATATCCCACACTGCTGTAGTTATTATCTGGTACAATGCTGTCTAATCAGACATCTGTCAAAGACAAATAATTCGTAATAAAGTTCAACATCATTAAAAAGGCACTGCGTTTGAGAAATTGTTATAAATAAAAATTCACCATGGTTTGTATAGCCCTGCTACTAAAATCAAAGTCTAAGAATAGAATTTTAATTTGATTTTACTTTATTTGAATAAAAGCAATTTTAAAGAAATTATAAAGGCGCACCAAATTCACAGTATGTAGGGTTTAGTATGGATGTATGGGAACTTCAACCAGAGAGGGAGGAGACCAAGTATCGATGGATTTTACAGTTAGCCATTTTCTTTTTGTTTTAGTGTTTGACCGATAACTAATAAAAAGTGTGAAAGTCCATGGAACTATCCTGGTGCTGAATTAGGCAAAATCAGCATTTTTCTTCCTCTTCCCATGACAATACTGAGTAAACAAGTTGAACCCACATGGTGGAAGGAAGAGTTCACAATATTAGTATGACAGTTCTGTCACTGTCTAATAAGACTGTTAAAACTACATCACATAGTGTGAACACTTGCTAGTCTGGAATTTCAGACTTCATTGGATAAGACCTGAATGGCAACAAGATGGTGTACAGCACTCTGTTTGAATCGATATCAAACAACAAAAACCTGCAAAGAAACGTTTAGTTTGTCGAATAAATACACATGCAGCTGTCCTGTGAAACACCCTTCTGAACTTGGTAAGGAAGGGTGGAGTGGTTTATGAGAGACGAGAGTCTGTTGTTGCAAACGGCAAAATAAAATAGTTGTCAGAGTTCCAGAGACTTCAGGTGTGTTTGGGGCCATGGAAGCTGGGTGGCGTCAGTATCCATAAAACATTCCACATTCGCTTTCATCATAACCAAAAGTGCAACGCAAAAAGAACAAAAGCACAAAAGGCCATCCCATTGTTTTTGGTTTTAAGGCGGGGCTACACTGGGCAGGGGAAATAAGAGGGCGCTTTCCCACAAAATAGAACTTGTGTTCCGTTACAACCCAGTTCTACTATCCCAGCCCAGATTATGGTCCGTCCTATTTCAAGCGTTCAATGAGTTCCTGTGTGAGGCCCAGGTTGAGGAGCTGCAGGGTGGGAAGTGCGGCCAGGTGGGGAAAGGCCTTCAGTAGCCTCTCCCAGCACAGCTCAAGCAGGCTGGGCACAGTCAGGTAGATCTTAAACAGAGAGCCAGTCCGTTTGTTTTCATGGATGTTTACTACTCCGCCATGGATGTACATGCAACCAGCCTGAGGGAACAAGGCGGAATAAGTGTCAGTGAAATAAAGGTGCTCTGAACATTTATCTCCTGAAAACAACGATTCTTAAGAGTTTATACTGCCATCTAGTGGTGTAGATGCAGCAGTGCTAATGTTAACACTAAGAGGAGGAAATGTAAGGTCTGCTATGTGGGACCCTCTATGTAGCTAAAAATAGGTCCTTCTGTACCTAAGAAGCAAGTTGACACTCCATCTCACAGGAGTGCCCTTATTTAGACTTTGTTTAGGGCACCTCTAATTTACAAGGAGCAAAAAGGCTGAACATGAGGCTGTATTCAATCGCTTAGCCAATGTTTGTGCAGATCACAGTGTGGCAGGTGCATTGTTTTACTGACTGGGGTGACAGCGGCACAGTGGAAGTAGGCGGGCTCGGGCATTACTGCGGGTAGTTTGCTCCACTGAAACGTCTGCAGGTTGATCTTCCACAGATCGGCTAAGATGAGTTCCCCGTTGTAACCGCCGCAAATAAATACATCTTCAACACAGGAAAAAAAGACAGTCTGGAACATGAATATATTGCTATATAAAAATGAAAATAAGTGTAAGGCTTTTGATTGAGGCAGGAACATTATCTGGTTGTCATTAAATAATAAAGAAAAACAAAGTATACAAAACAGGACAGTACAATAAAAGGCTCACCATTTCGAATTTGCACACAACTATGACACCTTCTTGGAGCAGGATAGCCTGTCAAAGCCCGAGAGAGTTTAGATCAGTTTGACAGAGCAGGCTACAACAACAGCCGTAGTATGTGGTGACGCACATACAGTACAAACCTATTTTATCATGAGGTTTAGTTGAGATCTCCTCCCAGGAATTGGTCTCCAGGTTGTAAGCATGTATCTGAGAAGTTAATAAAGTGAAAACATTCTATGAAGAACCTGTCATTTTCTGTTATTTTAAAAGCTTTTTGCTTAGCAATTATTTTTCTCAGCGGTCTACAGGGGATTTGGTAACAATACACATTAATTAACTTCAGTGTAAACTAGTAAAATAGGGCATTTGTTTATATGCACACACAACTGCTGACGTCACTGTTTGGATTATGAAAAGATGATTTTTTATCATTCATATCCGGAAATACACTTGCTATGGAAATGAAAGATAGAGCCAGCTTTTGTTCCATTATATTTAATGTATTTATTTTCTCTAAACATTGTTATTATAAAGCTATAAGGCAAAAACTTGGCTTTTTTTGTACTTTTGTACTATGTGGAAGTCTAGGTTTAAGTGGTACAGTACCTTGTCTAGAGGGTACGATGTCCAGGATGTTCCTCCTCCCAGAATATAGATCCTTTGTCCATCGTGTGCTATTTCATGCCTGTACCTGCCACACAAACAACATTGTTCAAATTGCTTCTTGCTATAATACTGCTGCAGCAAAAAGGATTAGGTTTACAAAAGAAAATGACTCGCCCATGTTCAAAGACAAAGACAAAGACATCAACTGATTTTTTAAAAACTATTATATAGTGTTTGTAATGGGCTGTAATGGTGGCTGTAGCATAGTTTGACACTAAAGGGACGGCCTACCTTTCTTCAGGAAGGTCGTGAGGTGAATTGTTGGGTTTGAGGTGGATCCACTCCCTGGTGCTCAGGTCCAGCCTGTGCAAGTCTGTACTGTAGATGAAGCCTGTTGTCCCTCCGAACACATACAGGAAGCCGTTTATAATGGCCATTGCCTGTGGGAGGAGAGATATCAAGAGGGGGTTAAGAAAGCTGGTGTATCGAATAGGCGGCAAATTGTAAATATAAAGTAAAAACAGGAATATTTATTTGAAAACATTAAACAACCACAACAACATACAATCACTTTTATTTAGGGTCTAACCTGTCCATAGATTCTGTTTGGCTTCTTCCCCCGGCAGTTGAGCAGTGACCACCGCTTGTACTTCACGTTGCATACGTGAACGTCATTCCCGTTGTTTTCGCCAAAGGGGATCCCGGTGCCGCCAAAAACTAGTAAGTTGTTGCCATGTAAAACAGCTGAAGGGACACATATACACATCCAAATAGGAAGTTTGGAATGGTTACATTACCAACAGGAAATCATAGTCATTAACACTTTGATAGAGGCTGCTTAATCCCTCTTCAACCTTGACACCTGAGTCTGATATGTCACTTCCAGAGATTAGTAATTTCAGTAGTACACTGTCTTGTACTATATAAAAGTACATAACCCACCTAAATCGCGGTCTTTATAGGAATCTGCGAACCTGCGTCACTAAATTAAAACTCCCCTCACTGACACTGAATGTCATTTTAGTAGGAAATAATCCCAGCAATTGACTTGATTGTGTTCCATTCTATAATCTGTTGGAAGAGATCTTCTTTTACCTGACATGGAAGCCAGCTCTGTGGGCATGTAGCCATCTGTGCGAATCTGCTGCCAGGTGCCAGTGGCAAAGTGGTAACGCCAGAGCTCCCTGAATAGTGGATAGTCCTCGTTCTCAGGGCCACCTGACTCGTCGTAGTCCGGGTTGTACCCGCCAAACACATAGAGGTTGGAGTTGTCTGCCACACAACGATGGCCGCTCCGGGCAGGTGGTGTACGTTGACCTGGGAAAGACGGTGATAATGCTGAAATAGAATTTCTGAAATTTCTCATACTGATAAAAGTTGACCTGTTAAATCTAAGACACTTTTTAGGCTTGGTTTACATTGAGATATTTATCTCTTTGTCTAGCCGTTAGCAGAAGGTTTTGAACCATTTGGCTTTTAATGGAAATGAGTGTCACAGCAGTCTACTTACTAACTCTGTTAATGTACTAGTTAGTGGACAGACCCACCACAGACTAAGGTAAATAATAATAATAATAGTCACCAAATATAGTGTAGTTCTAGACTATGAAATGTCATAATACACAAACTTGACTTAAACACAGTGGTGTCCAGTTCTCAGTGAAGAATGCGACACAAAAAGACCAAACATGTCCAACAGTTCTGAAGCCAAAGAAGTTCAAGTCATTCTGCAGTGACCTTACTATGGACTATGGACCGTAATTAAAGCCCCATATGTTTTTACCATGCCATACGCAATGTACTGTTTGATAAACAGTCATTATTATTATTAATGTAAAAAAATCAGCTATCAAAACCAAAAGTTGTCACCATCACCACAGTGACAATGACTACTTAATGGGAGAGAAGACGTGCTCTTCTCACACACTCCAGTGCACAAATTTCAATCAGTAAACAAGCTATATAACCACAGGGGAATTTTAATACACAGATTTTACAATTGCGGCCACATCGTTTTGAAATTGATCAGAATTTTGTATTTGCTAGGCTGGGTAGCTATACTGAATCAAACTGCAATGTGGGTTTTATTTATGCTGCAATGGTTCGGTGTCTAGTTTACCATTACAATCAGTTTCAAAAAATTTGAAGCTTTATTGTGTGCAGCCGATCACTGCATCCGGACTATACAAAGTGGATTTAGCTTCATGGCTAGCATACGGTGCTAATGTTTTCGACCGACCTGCTAACTTCACACCGCCTGGCGGCCTCCCTGTCAGTTTCTGGAATATATTGAGCTGGTCTGGCCTGCAAGCACCTTCAGCGTCCGACATCGTTTCCTCGTAGCAATCCAGTACCGTAGTATATTACATAAAATATGGACAAATGAATCTAAAGTGCTGATAAAACATTACAGATCATATCCCATTCTTGGGCTAGCCATTCGCAAATTTTTACCGGCCGTCAAACGTGACCAATCAGAAGGCTTGTTATTAGTACATGCGTATTAGTGTGGGGGCGGGGCTGAGGTTGTAACCACATTGAATCACAACAAATCATCATGTCACTAGGGATGGTGATATGTAGTATATAAAATGAAATAAAATAGATCTTACTGAATGTTTAACATCCAAGGCAACAACAATACACAAATTATAGAAATGTAATTCTGTTAGGTAGTTTTTAATTTGAGTAATATTATGAATTGATCCTTGAACAACATAGTACCAATACTTTATTAGTACCATGCACATGCATTGGTACCCATTGGAATCTCTCTCTCTCTCTCTCTCTCTCTCTCTCTCTCTCTCTCTCTCTGTCTCTCTCTCTCTCTCTCTATCTCTCTCACTCACTCTCTCTCTCATATTAAAAATCTAATATCTCTGGGACAAAAAAATAA
>JAOEHI010051739.1:0-18040 GCA_025447815.1 Percopsis transmontana | reverse complement strand
TGCCATGGGAGACCCTACCTGGAGCACAAGGCTCCAGACAACACAGCCCTCAGGTTCACAGGAACACACAAACCTCTCCACCACGATGGTTAATACGCCTGCGAGCTCGAGTGGGAGGGCGGGGGCACTCCCGTTGTTACAGTACCCCGCCCCCCCCCCAGGCGCGCCTCCTGACTGCGCCGCTCGCCGACGTGGTGGCCGGCCCCCGGGTCGTGGAGCAGGCTGAGCTCCTTGGCCCGGACCCAGCTGCGTTCCTCTGGGCCGTACCCCTCCCAGTCCACCAGGTACTGCAGCCCAGCCCTCCGCCGCCTGGACTCCAGAATCTTCTTCACCATGTAAGTTGACCCCTCTGGTCTGTCCAACGGCGCAGGCGGCGTAGCAGACGGGCCGGGCTGAGCCAGGGGACTGGGGACCACCGACCTAAGGAGAGAGACATGGAATGTGGGTGAGATCCAGCTGTACTCTACGGGCAAGGCTAATGTGTAGGATACATCATTACCCTCCGGAGGACCTTAAACGTCCCCACATACCGGGGACCCAACTTACGGCAAGGCAGACGGAGAGGGAGGTCCCGGGTGGAAAGCCATACCTCATTCCCTGGGCGGAAGCTGGGACCTTCGGACCACCGCCGGTCCGCCTGCTGCTTCTGGCGCTGGCTGGCAGCTTGCAGGCGACCTCTGGTGGTGGCCCAGGCGTTCTCTGTGCCTTTGAACCACTCCTCCACGGCGGGAACGTCACTGGTGGACCCCGACCAGGGGCACAGCGGGGGCTGCCGGCCATACACCACCTGGAAGGGGGACAAGCCTGTGGAGGAGTGAGCAAGGGTGTTGTGGGCATACGCCGCACAGGGGAGAAACCGGGACCACTCACTAGGGCTGTCCATACAGTAGCTGCGAAGTCTCCTGCTGAGGTCTTGCCTGTGGGTGGTACCCGGAAGTGAGGCTGACCACGACCCCCAGGCGGCCCATGAACGCCTTCCAAAACCATGACGTGAATTGGGAGCCGCGGTCGGAGACGATGTCCTACGGGAGCCCGTAGACCCGGAAGACCTGCTCGAAAAGGGCCTCAGTAACCTGCTTGGCGGTGGGGAGACGGGAGAACGGCAGGAACCGTGCCATCTTTGAGAAGCGGTCCACCACCACGAGAACCACCGTACTCCCCTCCGATGGTGGTAGATCGGTTGCGAAGTCCACGGCCAGGTGGGACCAGGGTCGCTGAGGCACCGGTAGCGGATGGAGCTTGCCTGCGGGCGCCGTACGCGGGGCCTTGGCTTGGGCGCACACCGAGCAGCTATCCACATGGGTGTTGATGTCCCGCGCCATGCCTGGCCACCAGTACTTCTCGGCCAGCAGGGCCTTGGTTCCACTTCTCCCGGGGTGTCCTGATGCGGGGGACGTATGCGCCCAGGCGATGAGTCGCCCTCTCACGGGCGAGGGAACATAGGTCAGTCCTGAAGGGAGTCCTCAAGGGGAGGATTCCTGCCTGGAGGATCTCTCGGTCGACGTCCCAATCGATCGGTCCCACGATGCACTTCTGCGGCAGGATCGTCGCTGGGAGGTCCTGCAGGTCGTCTGGTTCATAGACCTGTCGGCCTTCACGTTCTTTGACCCCGGGCGATACGTCACTGAGAAGTGGAACCGGGAGAAGAACAGGGACCATTGGCGTTGACGCGGGTTGAGGTGCTTAGCCTCGTGGTCATCGACTGCAGCTGGCACGGGAAGACGTCCCGCCAGGCGATCCCGGTCCCAGAGCTGGCCGTCGATGGCTAGGGCACGGGCCATCATGGCCTCCAGCGGCAGGTTGGTCTGGAGGCAGGCAAGTGCAGAGAAAAAAACAGAAGCTGGCGTAGTCCCAAAAGACGCAGGTAGCGTGTGTTTAAACTTTCAAGCAGCGTATACAGCGTGTACAGCGTGTACAACGAAAACGGCGACAGCGTGGTGCGAAAATAATCACAGACACAGACTCCTCATCACCCACTCCCCGGCTTTATAGGCTGGGGAAATGCGGTGATGAGGAGATGCGAAACTGGTGCGTGTAAGGGTGAATGGACGGCCAGGGTTCACCCATTCACCCAGGGTGCGCTGGGTGAATGGACGGCCGCAGGCCGGTGGTTAATACGCCGGAGAGCTCGAGCGGGAGGGCGGGGGCACTCCCGTTGTTACAGACCATTTGCATTCTTAATACAGTTTGTAATCCCACTGTCAACTTCTATTAAGACTGGTAATTCCAATCACATTTTCTTGTATTATAATTAGACCGATTCCAATTTTTTAAGTATCAATGAATCTCTGTGTCGTTGCGGAGGTAAAACCAAACTTTTGCTTAATATAAGTTTATATTTATATAATATGTCATTATGAATAGATTTATTTGGCATATTTCCCGGAAATTTTGGACATTGATATTTTCACCTGCAGGATAACGTAGTGTACTCGTAAATGGAAGCATTAAATTATGATGCCGATTTCAAGAACGAGTATTGACCATCCAGTAACGGCTCGATACGAGTACCAACGAGTAGTATCTGTAAATCTCTAAATATAATAATTTTAACCCATCTTGTTCACCCAAATCAAGTGTTTGTTTAGTTTCCATCATCTGTATCACTTTTTAATGCTGGGATTGCAAAAAAATTCTTATTACAAATCTGTTTCCTTTATCAGCTTTTCTAATGAAAAGTAGCAAACCACTATTTTCTATGTAAATATATAGTGGAATAATGGGTCCTGAGCAGTGTTGCCAACTTGGCGACTGTCTCACTAAATTTAGAGACTTTTCAGACCCTCTTAACGACTTTATTTCTAAAAAGTGACATATTTAGCGACTTATTCAGACCATCATGGAAAAGGCAAGAAATATATAAAAATATATTGCAATTACCTCCCATGCACAGAATAATCGCAGTCCAGTTGTAGTGAGTTTCTACGGCTACGTTGACGCTCTCGCTCTGAAAATTTCTCTGGATTGGCACTTTCGATAATAATATATTCTCTGTTTCTTCCCGGATATTTTTTCTCACTCTTTCTCTCCGGATCTCTGGATTAAGGTGTTCCTATAGTTTGTCAATATGTAGTTTGTTTGATCTTATAAAAAATAATTAATTTGGAAATAAATAGTTCCTTTTTCAATTCAAAAATACGATGTCCCTGTAGTGAGTTTGTGAATATTTGGCCAAAGATTTATTTATCTACCTTTTTATATGGCTTAAGCTTAAATGAGCGCATGGCGTCATCTGGCAACTTTTAGATACTTTCATTGAAAAGCAGTCGGTAACACTGGTCCTGAGTAGAGAAAAAATGTTTTTACTATCCCGTACTGTCAACACACACAGGCATGTAAGGGAAAAACTGCTGTGTGCCCCGCATGGGCTAACTCACAGGGGGCCCATGTGGGATTACTGTGGGCAAAACCACAGTGGGTTGCCCACAGAAAATCCTCATGGGGGTCCAAAAGGGCAAAACTGCTGTGGGGCTCGCGTTGACTCCATGTGGCATGGCATCATCAATCGTGATGTTTCACTGTAGACTTAATACTTATCGCCCCAACCCTAATTACAAGGTCCCCTTGTTTTGTACCTCCAAACTCCCATAATCTCTAAACACCTCCTACAGGATGCCTCGAGAGGTGGTGCAGAGTATGGGGTAAGCCTTTCATAAGCCTTTTCCAAATCCTTAGAGCACATAGGCTTGTTTGGCAAACATATTTGATACTACTGTTCCACAACCTGTATGGATGTCTGCATCTCAATTTTCCACAGGGAGGCTGAGCAAAGACATGTTTCCGGAGTAAAGAAAGTATTGAAAGGACATGTTAAAGGCTCTCAATATCCTCGGGATGCTCTAGTCTAAGAATTCCACACCTCCTTCAGAGTTTTAGAATTAATTTTGTTCATACGTAGTGCTTTGTCACAGTGGATATTTCAAGCATGCTTGTCAGGGTAAGGAATTCTTCAGGTCTACCATCCACAGGGATCTTTTGTCTGGCTGTTCTCGAGAGATGCGAGAAAGAGCAAAAGTCTCCCAGTGACACAGCTTTTGGGGTCACAGCAGCATCCAAACTGCTGCAAATCCAGGAAGGCTAGGGTAGGTTGGCTGGATCATCAAAGCTGACATTTATATGGAAAATGTGAAGATTATACAGTAGTTTGAAAGCTGAGTCACAGCCTTTGCCTCTTATGCATACAATGTGATGAATACATCTTTCCCTCAGAAATGTGTTACCAACATGCATGGTAATGTAATTTAAAGGCATGCTTTGTACTGTTGGCAAACTAAACGTGCAAGATCAGGGCTCTACGCAAGGAGCACAGCCAAACATTTGGGGGCACAATCAAAATGAGCATTGTGAGCACCAATTTACCGTGTATACCATGGCATAACGTGCATAGGTCTAACACAGACTATATAAATAAATGGACAACCCCTCTGAAGAAGGGGCTTGAAGCCAAGTGTACTGGCTCTAGCCGTTGCCATCTTGGCAGTGTCATTTTTTGTACCAGGCTGTAAACATGTTTATTTTTGCTGTAAAGTTGTACATTTTAACATGAGGGTCTAAGGAATTGACTCGCTTTTGGAGCCAGCCTCAAGTGGACATTTGAGGAACTGCAAGTCTTGGCACTTCCTTATTGGCTTTATTTCTAAGAATCGGATGTAGCCGCTTGGTCTAACACAACCCTTTTACCCACAAAATTGCAACAGATAATTTATCTTTAATAATTTAAATTGAATACTGCATTTAAGCAATCTGCAATAAAAATTAACCATACGTAAGTTCAGTATGACATGCCCATCATCACCACTACAAAACAGGTGGTTGAATTGTCAATTGAATCTTGTATTCAAACCAAGTTTCACCCCACATTCCACTGCGGTCAAGTGAGCCGGCATTTGTAAAAAGACAATCTTGCCAGCCGGCTATGCCCTGTTGAAATGTAAAGAAATATGAAGTTAAAGTAAATATAAACTAAACTTGTTTGACCTTTCATAAAATAATATCTGCAATTGATTTGCTCAAAATTCCACAGAATGTGACATGGTTACATACTGTATATTGAAATCATTTCACGTTAGAAATTTATGTTAGAAATTCTACAGTAGAATATCTCCATATTTAATGTGGGCATAGAGAAGGACAACCAAAACAAGAACCCATTGGAATTTTGAGCAAACCATTTTTTTCATTAAATATATCTTATATAGTTCTAAGAATATATGTACATAATTTAACTATAATTTAGATTCTTAGCCATATGAAACAATGTGTCACGCTTTGAAGTTAGTGACCCAAACGCAAACAGGCAGGCAGGGAGACAGGCAGTGGTAAACAGGGTCTTTAATAAACAAAAGTAATCCACGGGAGGGTAAACAGGAACACAGAAAAAGTCCAAACTAAAACACAAGGCCAAGGGCCAGGGAGAAAACAAAACTTACACAAGGGACGGCAAGGCAAGGCAAGGCAAGGCAGATGACTGAGACACCCGGGAACACGAACCCAAGACAACAGGGCAAGGACAACAGGGAAATAACGGCAGACGAACCAACACTGAGACAGGGGAAGACAGAGACTAAATACGCCACGGGAAACGAGACACAGGTGAGGGCGGAGAAGGCACAACGAGGGAAGGACCCAACAAGGAGATAAGGCGGAGCAAGGGCGGGGCCAGGGAGAACACAGGAAACACAGGCAGACACACAAGAGGAACATGCAACAGACTTAGGGGAAAACAAGAGACAAGACCAGGGAAACAGGCAGGGTCGTGACACAATGTATAGATCATAGGCTATTGAAGAGGGGGGTTACACTGGTTGATTGAATACTAGACGTGCTGCTGCATTTGGATTTGTTGTATGGGTTGGTAAGCAGAGACCGGTAATCTGGCGAGTAGAGAGTTGCAGTAGTCTAGATGTAAGATTATTACATTTTGGACTAGGAGCTGTGCCGTTTCATTTGTGAGGAACGGCCTTATCCTTCTGATATTGTAGAGGGCGAATCTGCAGGCTTGGGTTGTTCGCAATGTTTGCTGCGCAAGACAGTTGATTGTCCAGGACAACTCCGAGGCTCCTTGCAGTTGTACAGGAGGACACTGAGGTGTTCTCAAAAGGTAATGGACTTGTCCACTTGAGGGCAGTTCTTTGCCGGGAGGTAAAGTAGCTGTCTTTTTAAGGTTGAGCTTGAGGTGATGCGAAGACTTTCAGGCACTGATGTCAGCGAGACAATTAGAGATTCTACTTGAGATCTGCGTGTCAGATTGAGGGAATGAGAGGTAGAGTTGGGTGTTGTCGGCATAGCAGTGGTAGGAGAATCCGTTAGAAGAGATTACAGAGCTAAGAGGTCTAGTGTACAGTGAGAAGCGTAAAGGTCCCAGCACAGATCCTTGTGGAACCCCACAAGCGGGCAGGGTTTGTACAGGTGTCCATTCCAGAGGACTTGATAGGAGCGATCTGTCAAATAGGACTATCTGGTGGTTTACCGTGTCGAATGCTGCAGAGTATAGGAGGATGAAGACTGAGGAGAGTAAGGAGGCTTTAGCAGTGTGCAGGACTGCAGTGTGGGAATAGAGGGAGGGGAAAAGGACTGGCTAATGTCATTCACTTTCTTAAAAAATCATCAGCTGACAGGAAAGGACGGGTGGTTTCCTGGGGTTGGCAACGGTGGAGTGGATTTTGTGTCGATAGAAGGTGGCTTTGGCTACAGAAACAGACAAGGTGAATTCAGAGAGGAGGTGGTGGTAGGCTGGGAGATCCAAACCGGTCATAATTGTTCACTTGACGTTAGTAGGGAGAGTACTGCAGCAGAGAAGGATGAGGGAGAGAGAGATTTTAGGTTACGACGAGAGGCGATGTGGGTGGAAGTAGCAGGGGCTGAGAGAGGATTTAGAGGGAGAGAGAAGGAGACTATGTGATGATCAGATACTGGGGTAACCAAGAGTTTGGAGGCCAAGCAGGATCTGGTGAAGACGAGATCCAGAATGTTTCCTGCCCTGTGGAGGAGAAGTGAGTGTGAGGTCAAATGAAGAAAAGAGATTAAGAGTTGAAGCCACCAAGGAGTGTCAGCGGTGTTCCATCTTTAGGGAAGAAGCTTAAGTAGACATCTATCTCATCCAGGAAGTCTCCAAGCTGGCCCGGGAGACGGTAGATGACAGGATGAGTGACACAGACAGGGGATCCGTCCCACCCCCCCGGCCGGACGACCTGGTTGTGTGGAAGAATGAGTATGCTGAAGAAAGGCCCGCTGGTGTTGCCATATTGGTTGGTGTGATACAGGTTTCTGTCAAGGCGAGGAAGTGCAGAGCCTCAAACGAGGCGTAGGCAGAAATGGTCTCGGTTTTCTTGACAGCGGACAGGCAGTTCCAGAGTCCTCGAGCCACGACTAGGGCGGCAACAGGCGATCAGGGTGGGTAGAGCAGGTTGGATGGATTTCTATGTTGGGTCTGAGAGCGTGATCTGCGAGCACATGTTAGTATAGGAATGAAGAACCAACACATAATAGCAAACGAGAAAGAATGGTTATAAATACTAGCAGGATACTCAGCCAGGCAGGTTTTGTGAATGTCTTCCTTTGCTGCCTCCTGCAAGAAGACTCCCTTTGTCTTTGTGCGCTCACTGTCTTCCTGCATACAGCTGGCACTATAAAGTTAGCAGATAGCTAAATTGCGCTATACTGGACAGCCTCTTAGGCCCCACCTTATTCAAATCAAGCTAGTTTCAAAGCTAAGCCAATTAAAGCTGGATTTCAAAGGCTGGATTTCAGAGGCTGGCTAATGGCTGCACTTCAGACACCACAACTACAGAGCAAGTAAATTAACCTAGATAACAGTGCAATCAACTTATTCTACACATAATATTAAAGGCTACTTACAAGCTTAGAGTTTTTTGTTCAGCTTTGATGATGGGAACTATTTGAAACAACTGGAACACAATTATCTATGTGCGTGGTTGGCGTAGTTATGGTAACGATAACGGTAACCTCTTGGAACAGGGCCTATTTCATTGAGTGACTTTAAAAGTGTGCACGGTATGATTGGCACTTCATAACATTGCACAATTGGACAGATTTGAGCTGGAGGGAATGGTGGTAAGAAGAAACTCAGTTCGCCTAAATATTTTTCACGGTTGCACGCTGATATCACTGTGGGCGTGGTTTAGCGCTTATGCGTGCGGAAGGGAACGTTTGGGGGTGTGGCTCACAGGACTTGGGGACTCCCTCCCGAGCTGCTTGTCTCTTACTGATTAAAAAGGGGGACAGGTGATTTACAATTGCTCACACCTGTCCCCCTTTTTAATCAGTAGGAGACATGCAGCTCGGGAGGGAGGCTGACAGACAAGCAGTAGTGGGGGTTTAGCTCTCCGCCGAATTCTATCAACATCATTCACAGGAAGTGTTAAAGTTCTGAGTGTTTCATTTGTATGCATGGGAAACTGTGTACCATTGTGCTACCATGTAAAGCACGAGCAAACCTACAAGGGACGTGTGGACAGCATATTGTATGCCACACTCACATATGTGAGTGAAACGGTCGCACTGTAGATCCCTAAAGATATTTGATTTAAAACAACTGTCCAACTCGCTACCCATTCCCCCTGTACTTTAATCGCACTTTTTAAAGTTAGACACAAAATGTGTTTTTTACCAAAAAACATTTTCTCTTTACACCCATTTTGCCTAAATTGAGAATGAATATCTCACAATGTCCAGCTAACCTTTAATACTTAGATTTATATTTAATAACACGTTAAAGCTAAATTAAACTTGCAAGACTCTTGTACTTAATGAGCTGAATTTATCCATGCTAATAATTCACTTTAATGTCTTACAGCAGAGCTTTTGCTTTATTTTAAAATGTATCCCTGAACACAAATTCTTCATTTGCCATTTTAATGCCCTATTATGTAACAATTTGTATTTTTTGTTACCGGGCTCCCCGGTGTTACACTTGCAAAGACAATTGCCCTCATTTATGAAACGTGCGCACGATCATTTTACCTGCAATATATCTTTGTCATATCCTTGCGATCAAACCCACGTCTGGTCGGAGACCATGTAAACCAGCGTCAAAAATAAGATTGCAATATTCATCATTATGGCCTCAGTAACAATAACCACTTTTTCTAATCTCAAATTATATTTTGCATTGCCTGCCTGTCTCCGACCGATTTCGGAGTATGGCAGTAGCTATGAAGAGCAGTTGGCTCACTCAATTGTTTGTTGTTTGTCTGTTGAGCCCATAGACTTGTATAAATAAATGGACAATGGTGACGTCACCCATAGAGTTTCTGAAGAACGGTTTTGAAGCTCACAACGCCGTCGCCATCTTGGCAGAACCTGACTCCGCCCATTTCCGTCTATCCATATATGGGCAAAGAGCGGAGCGTGAGACACTATGGGGCGGGATGTTTGTTTGCCGGGACATGCCCACCTACCGCGAAGTTACCAGAGCCCGTCTATCTGGTCTATCTATTACTAAGCTAGTTTGATTTATTGATGCTAGCCTACTCTGCTAACTAGCAAAACTGTTCCCGGTACTCACGTACTAATATATAAATACAATGTTATGAAATATATGGGTTACCTCCTTTACAGACTTTATATATAAACTAAAATACTTAAATGAACAGGTGAACAGGTCATAATCAATTCATTTATAATATTAAAAAATAATTTGGACATCCTCATGCTCTATGTGTTGAATTGTTATGTTGTAATTGACCAAAGCCCTATTACAACCAAGTTATATGTTACGTGTAGTAAACCTGGGTTCGGATGGTTGATTAACACAATTCTGTTGGACTGGGCGGTGGCTCTCATAACGGGTGGCTGAGGTAACGTTATGGGTATTAAAAACTTTGCATATATATCTTCAGTCGTGAACAATTTATACAGTCAATGGCCGTGAAGAGCTGGTAAGAGTGCCGTTCAGTTTATATGGTCTATGGTTCTTGGACAGATTTATAATTTTGTCATTGTCTGTGCATTAGGATGACTGAATGTCACCAAATAAAAACATGGCTAATATCTTTTATTGATTTTTGCAACGAGACATCGGTAGAAAAGCCGTTAGCAAGCTAACGTTAGCCGAAGCGTTTGTTGACTAACATAAAATAGAATTCACACCCCGTACAGTCATGAACAGGGAAATTAGCTATAGAGACCAAAACAGTTTTTTGTACCAGGCTGTAAACATGTTTATTTCTGCTGTAAAGTTGGACATTTTAACATGGGGGTCTAGTGGCCATTTGACGAACTGCAATTTTTGGCACTTCCGTATTGGCTTCATTTTTCAGCACCGGAGGTTGCTGCTTGGTTGAGTCTTGAGAGAGCCAACTTTCACTGCAAGGAAACAAGCAAAAACTGGTATGGATTTTGAAAGAGGTGGCTACTCTCATGCAATGAAAGTGGAATGGATTAATTTGGAGATGTGACTCGTCTCTGTTCTGAGGTTATTGATCCATCTACAGTAGGACGGATATAGACTTATCACAACTATTTTTTTACCAATCTTTCTTTGAGGTAGGAACTCACTAATTAAGCCCATAAAATTGCTGATTGTTTTCGGATTGATTGACAATTTTGTTGTAGAAATAATTAAGTAGGCTAGTAGGCTATACCGGCGAGGTATAATGGGAGGGGGAGCGCTATCCCTGGGCGTGACTCCTGACGTTATAGACTGACCAAACTTTTTGCATTTCTTTCCCTATTGACTGCCAGTATCCTGGTGGTCTAGCCTGCAGTCTAGTGGACTCTGCCCTCCTCCTGCAGTATCTAGATAGGGGAACATGGCTTACGCCATGTAGCCTACCTTTGCTGCACGGATGCTGATGTTTCTGCGCAAAACATCCGAAAAAGCCCTCTCATACACTTCAGGGTCAATCAGACCCTTGTCTGTTTTTCTGACTCTTAACTCTTGGCATATGCTGTTGGAGCAATATGACATTAACAAGTTTTAATAAACGCTGTAACACACACACTGTGACTGTACTAGTGGCAGGACTAAATAAATGCTCATTCTTACTGTAGTATAGAAGCAAGTACAGCGTCGGGATGATTGAAAGACTTGTTTCATTCGTCCCGACACTACTCTCTTCTATACTGAAAAACTTTGACATGGCAAACTTCAGGATCTGTTACAGTACTAATCTGTCATATGATCATGACAATGACACATGAATCAATAAACACAGCTTGTCATAAAAAAAAAATTACCACTTTAATTAATTTGCATACCGCGATTGAAAACGGCTTCTTCAGTATAACTCTTCAAAATGACGTATGCACCCTATTTTTCACGGTTCTGGTAACTATTGCGTACTGTACGTAGTTTGGCATATCAGACCTGTATGGGCTCTGAGAAAATTGCTGTTTCATTTGCCCCGTGTTTCATTCGTCCATGCTCTCCCCTATAAACAGTTTGCAACCCCGCATTAGTTTGCTCCATTAGAAAGTAGACTATAATTCATGCATTGCTAACAGTGCATGAGGTTCTTTCTATGGTTTTATTGCAGGATAAACTTGCATTTACTCCTGAATCGGGCTCCTAAAAATACTAGGGAGAGAAAAGTGTTAAATCTCCTCCCTGGTAATCTGGTGTGCTTTCATATGTCTCACGCCGTTTCCTATATTGACACTTGGCTCTGAAGACATTGTTGTAGTCACACATACAGCCTAACTGGAAATGGCGCATTAAATTAATCATTTTGAACAATCATTCGGTGAGCCCCGTACGGCACCAGCTTTTACAAATCTGCTGAATTAATTGTCTGTCACATTTTGACGAAGGATCTGGAATTTATTGGTTCTTTCAACTGTGATCATGAATATGAAATTTAGTTTTAAAGATGTAAAATTAAATGCTTTGGATTTGAGTCCCGGGAGAGTGTATTAATGTAGTGTGTGCCACAAAACTCTAGGCAGGTCATTTGTTGTTCCTAACAGACATACACAAAATACACAACTGTGCATTGTTTTATTCAATGCTTACTGCATATATAAATGTGTATGGTGCTGGGCTCCACTGACGCTTAGATCCTCACAGGTCTCTCTCTCTCCTCCATAGGTTGGTTGGCCTGGTTTCTTTATCCTTCCAGGCGATTGCTGAATTTGCTGTACCTATTGGTTCCCCAGTGCTGCAGGGAGTCCTCCCACACTGCCCCCAGTGGTGGGCGGACCATACTACGGCTCTGGCCACCACATACCCCCCAGCTCCATGCTGGGGTGGGGAGCTCCATTCCACAAGCACTCGTCCCTCTGGGATAAGGCGTCTGCGTTGCCATGCCGTCTCCCCTATCGGTGCTCCAGCTTGAATGAAAAAGGCTGCAGTTCTTTCACATCTTTTCTTTGATTGGGTGACAGTTCCGGCCCCAAATCGATCACCTCTGTGTTGTCCTCCCCTGCAGAGGCCTAAAGTGTCAGGTGGGGGGCTTCCTTTGGTTCATTCCACTTCTTAGCAATTTGAAAAGATCTGCTCTGCTTTTCATGCATGTTTTGTAGCATTTGGTTAAATCTTTCCACTTAAGCTGGGCTCACACTACAGGAGTTTTGGGGACGATTTATCCCCGTTTGACCCCTCCCGACATTCGGAGGTGAAATGTGGTCTGGGACCGTGGTCGGTACTGATGTTCGGACAAGATTATCTGGTAATGTGAGGGCCGGGGTTTACAGATCCAGTCTTAAGCCTCCCGATCTGCTCGCAGATTCATCGGGGCCACCCGATAATATCAAACATGTTTCATATTTAGGATTTAAAATCGGGAGGATTGCATCAGTACTTTCTGTACGGGACCACAAGATCCAATGAGAGAGACAAGCTAACGTATTCCAGGAGCAGCTGACGGTGTTGCCAAGCAACGCTAAACATTCTAGCCCTTGAGGCTAGCATACTACTGTTGACAGATATTAAAGCTGACAGTTAAAATCTCACTACCAGTTCTCCATGAAGACTTGACAACCCGTGTTGACCGCATCTTCCCAACCAATTCCTCAGCCAGACTTTCGCTTTTTTTCTTCTCACTGCAAATCACTAACGTTGCCAAAGCAAGTTGTTGCACCACCTCCATCTAATTTTTTTCATACGTCTAGTTCCCTGTGAGATCACACGAGGTGGGGCCCGATGATCTTAATAATATCCTGTAGTGTGTGATGTGCCATTATTTTTATTGTGAACATGTTAGAGATTAGAGAGAAGAATATCTGTGAAGATTCTTCTTAAGTCTGTGATGCCACCCGATTTTAAAAACGGTTAAAATTTTAAAACTCCTGTAGTGTGAGCCCAGCTTACAAACAGCTTAAGCCGTTTGTCTTCTGATGATACACAGAGGTTTTAACTTGTAATACCTTCAGTCTCTTGCAGAGGTCTACCTGGGGCCTCTGCAAAAGACTCGGGCCATGAAGCACGTACCTTTTTTGTTCATGAGAATTTCCTTGGAAAAACCAACCCGGGAGAAGAGTAATATCAGCTCCTTGGCGATGGCCTTGGCAGGCACTCACGGTGCGTAGCGGGATGGGTATTGGAAGGGCTGGGTATTGGCACAGATGCATCGATTTGATTCCGACTCACAAGCTAACGATTCAATTCTATTTGATATCGATATGATAGGAATGAAATATAAAATACTATATAGAAGCTTCCCATTAGAAGCTTCCCATTTTGGAGAGATGTTTAAAAAGCTCTAAAGTGAACATAAATTTACACTGGAAGCTTGGATCTCTTTATTTGAGCAACATGGGTATAGTTCCTTTAAAACAAAAATAAAAAGAATGGCTGAAAATGGGCATGTCTAAAAGTTGCATGCTGTTTCACAATGATTTTAACTAGGGGTGCACTGATTGCGTTTTTCTGGGCCGGTAACAATTACTGTTTTTTTTTTTGTAAAAAATATTTTCCCCCTTTTTTCTACTCTTATATCAGCTTTTAGAATATTAACCACTTTTCCATTAGCAATTATAGACTGTTTGAAGAGTGAATGATAGCTTTCGAGTAATGTTCTGCAAATGCATAGATAAAATAGCCTTGTTACATGATGCTGCGCTTATTCTGGAAGACTGTTTTGTGCTTGCAAAAACTGGTGGTTAACCAGTTCATCTGTTGATAAATGTACTAATTGTAAGTCGCTTTGGATAAAAGCGTCTGCTAAATGCTGTAAATGTAAAATGTAAATGTTTTTAAATTTACTCACCTAATAATTTTTTACAGTCCCTTAGCTGCCAGCGCTCATGTTCGTGCCTTTTTACACTTTTACAAGGCATGCGTTAGTTTAACAGGACAGATTCATAAAAAATAGCCAGGTAGCCCACTCGTTTCAGTGAAATGAACATTATTATGCTAATAGATTTGCTCTCAGTGTTGAATTTTAAAAGATATTGACGTTCAAAGTTCAAATGTCTAATATAAAACCTATTTTACCGTGAACAAGCACATGCGCCCACACATACACCGGAATACGGTTAACTTCCTAACGTATTCGTATTAACGTTCCCTTTGCGGAAATTACAAATTGTGTGCATTGAGCATCCCCAACGCTTCCAGAACACAGATTGGCCCGAAATGGGAAAAAAAGGTCCTGATTGCATGTTAGAAGCAAAAAACATCCAATTCTGGTTGATAGCCGGTCGAAATGTGCATCTCTAACTTCAGCTTGAAAAATTTGTACCAAAACCTAAATTAAAGTTTTTAATTGTTATGCCCTAACTCTAGAACATTTAGGCTAACAGGCTAGCTTCTGTCTGTTCACAGGTTGTTAAAATGAGAGAACGACATCTAACGGGGGATGAAGGAACCGGGATTTTGATTTATTATTTCATATTCATTCATTTATGAGACACTACAGGTGAATAGGGTTAAAAATGTACAATTTTACAATTTACAAAAATGTAACTAATAGATATCACCATGAAACTTTCCCAGTTGATTACTTACATTACAGGTTTCCTGAAATGGTATGTTTAAATATGCAAATTGGGCATTCTCTGATTAAATATGCGCTATTTGCATACATTTACAGAACAGAAATCTGAACATTGGATAAATCCAGGTTCAAAATTCTTGTTTCACTTTGTTGACATATTGGAGTCAACGTTTTTTAGGGAATTTTGTATATCTCCTTTTATCATTCCATAAATCAGAAAATACTGTCATGAGCCATAAAAAAACGATTTTCGCCATGTTGTTAGGAATAAAATGTTATATATATCAGGCTATGAATGATATATGAACAAATCCCTCTTAAAAAGCCTTCACAATACATATAGGAATACATCTGAAAAGTTTAGTGTATGTAAGTGCTACTGAAGTGGAGATTTCAAGAAAAAAGTACAAGAAAAAAGTCATTTCAAGAAAACGGCCTTTAATGATATTTTTGGTAAAATTACATAGATTTTTATTGGAAACCACTCTTCACAGACACAATATCTAATCAATTCCTTAGCAACGTTATAGAACATCTAAAACACATAAAAACTGAATAACACAACATGTACAGTTGTGCTTCAACTGAACAGAACTACAGTAACATAGTCACACCCACACATATACTACCACCAGTAGAACTGCCACCCTAGTTTGTTTCATGTCCATCCTGTATAACACTGCCTATAACCCATTCATGTTTACAGCCAAGTCCAGAAACATAACATACAATACAAGAATGATGTGTTTTGGAAAGGAAAGGGAGCAGGTCACAAAGGAGAGAGTCAGAGATGCATGCACTAATAAATCTACCATGATTAATGATATTGTTACAGTCCCTGGTGGAAGGCTATATGACTCCAAATACTTTTAGAATATACATAGAACTGAATATACTTTGTCTCTGTTTCTTTGATGGGTGTGTGTAAGAAACTATTTGAACCATTAGCCTGTTGTCCATGTTATGTCCAGAACCAATTCCATTAGAGAAAGTTATACTTAGATTTTGTCTATTTGCTAGGCTACATTATTTTATTGTTGTCCACCGGAAGCAAAAGTCTGTACTGTACAAGTACACAAAATACTGATTGAAATGGCACTTTATTATTCTGTGGGTCATTATTTCATCCATATTATACAGAAATAGATGGAGGCTACAGTGGAGCCTACAGTAATATAGCCAAATAGCCTATACTGTGGTGCAAAAAGTAACACAACAATGCCACCCTTCATTACTTTCTGATGTTATCCATAATGCCTCAAATGTTACAGCCAGAGAGAGATGTGTTTTTTCTTTTCTCTATCTCAACCCTGTTTCCATAGCTGTCACTTTTTTTCCATGTCTCTGATAAGTTTTAAGATGAAGTGCTGGAATCCCTATGTCACGGGTTAGAGATATTGCGACCCAGGTGCAGACACAGACAAGCAAGCAGTGGGGTTTCGAGAGTTTATTAAAACAAAACTCACCCAGAACCGGGTAACAAAGGCCAGGCAAAGGCCAAAAACTATAAGACAAAAAGGCCAATGGCTCGGGGAAGTCTAAGAAACAGAAATAGTCCACAAAAGCAAAACTCACGAGCATGGGCCGTGGGTCGTGACAGTACCCCCCAAGGGATGCCCGCTGGTGGCCCAAAAAAACTGATACGGGTTGTAGGGAGGGGGATGGTCCAGGGTAGGGTCCAAAGGGCACCAGGGACGGAAGATGGTGAACAAGGTGGAAGGGTACCAGGAGCAGTACTGGGAAAACGGGGAAATACTAGGGAACTCTCGGAAGGGAGCAGGATGGAGGACCTCCAGCAAAGGCGGGAACTCCTGACCCTCAAGGAGGGGGTGTTCTCCGGGGAACCTCTTTTATGGCTCTTATTGAGGGGGATATTGTTGCAGAGAGGGAGTACCTGGAGATCCGTTCAGTTGGCCACGATACCCGGACTGCCAGCCTCCTGTCTGTCTCTGCTCCAGTGTTGCTAGCCTTACCCCAGCTCCTGTGTCGGCTAGCTCTGGCCTCGCTACCCACCCGTCAGCCCCAGGCCCAGTGTTGACTTGCTCCTGGTCTGCTAGCCTCCCACCTGTCCCTGCCCCAGTGGCGCTAGCTCTTTGTCTGCCTCAGCCTCCAAGCCTAGGAGCGTTTGGCTTGGTGGCTTCTCCCTGTACCCGGGCCCCACGACAGCGAACAGGCGGGGTCGTGACACCCTAACACTTTACTGATGTTTTGGAGAGCTGCATCCCAATTGTAATTCGTGTGCCAATAGCACCATTCGTCGCACATTAACATAAAACACGACATCGATCCTGGTAACATCTTGAAGACGCGTAGATGTATAAACACTTTTGAAGGATCGGTGTTGATTTTAAGCCCTGTACTTGCGACAAATTAACCCACTGACCAATTCTTTCAAATGCGCTAGCGTTACATGAACTATCATCCACTGCTGCGTGGCGCGTCGGTCACACCCCTTATCTAAACAATCATGTTTTCCCGAATGACAGCTTACGCATCAATGTCTTATTTGTCTTGCAAGTGACAATTGTTCGCGTTTTTTCTGAGACAGAAACTTTTTTTTATTATAAAGTTCCCGCGGAGAACTAAACCAGGAAGCATCAGAGCACGTCACGTGATACATCTGAACGAATCATGTTGTCAGAAATCGACACAAGCCAATGAGATTTTGTGTTTAGGGTTACATCACCCTTTATACTTTCATGATTGGTGGCTGATGGAAACGAAATGACCATATTTGGATCTGATAACATTAGGCGAGAGAGAGAGAGCTTTACAACTATACCTGTGATGACATGGTACAGACAAGGATCGCGGCACTGCATGTTCCGTTAGAATGCTAACTTTTGGTGAATTTAGGAGAAATCTACTTACGCAAATAGACAAAGTGTAGTAAAATAAACACATAAATGTGTATTTTGGACGTTTTCTTTAAACTAGTCTGAAAGAAGACATGTTATGGAAGCAAAATAGCCCATAATCTCAAAATTGAAAAGTGCATGAAAAAACAATGTTTTTGGCTGCCGTGTCTCGCCTTAAGTTCAATGTGTTCTGTGACATAGCTATGTAAAACAAAAGGCAGGATGTGTGTGTTTTACATAAGAGGCACCCTGGGTGCCTCTATGTTTTACATAGACCCAGCCAAC
>JAOEHI010051738.1:0-18041 GCA_025447815.1 Percopsis transmontana | reverse complement strand
TTGTGTCTGTTTAACCTGGGCTCTTGGCGTGGGCTTGTTTGTAAGTCACAGTTGTGTGGTGGGGTGAGAGAGAGAGAGAGAGAGAGAGAGAGAGAGAGAGAGAGAGAGAGAGAGAGAAGTTGAAGATTGAGGCAGGGAGTTAGTGAGTAAGGGGGGGATGGGCTGGGGCTGGGGGGTAATGGAATGTAGTGGTTTTGGAAAGACAAGCTAATTGAAACCAGATTTGAGGCATAGAGGGGGAAACCAAGACTTCTCAGTGCGTTCGGAGAGAAATAAAAATTTTACGTGACCAAACGTTGTTGGAGCCACATTTCTGGAGCCCGAGTTAACTTAAAAGGAAACGGTACATTTCCAGGTTCAGATTGAACTAGGAACTGGCGTGTGTATGTTCTGTTTACAGACATGGCAGGTTTAAATAAGGCGTAGTGGCCCGGCCAGACATAATGCTTTGTATAAGATGGCAGGAAACTCAGATTTGAGCCTGTACGGTATGGCCTGGCCTGCGAAACTTTGCCATGCCACACCCTAAAATCATTTCTGCAATGGGGCTGGAGAAAGGTATGTCTCCCCACACGCTGTACACAATGCACAACGGGCCCATGCTGAGTGCCTAAAAGTCTGCCATTTCTCAAATAGCTCTTGTCAAAGTGATTGATTGGGACAAAGACTGTTATGGCCAGAGGGTTGGAGGTTGTGCTATGTAGACTATATGTTAATATTTTTACGATTTCAGCCATTTCAACCATGTATAGTATTATATATGATAAAAAGGGCCATTCCGAATTTCAGAAGCGAACATGTAGTAACTACTGTAAAGATATCAAACTTTCCAGACCGATTTCAGGCAGCCTACTTTTCATAACTGTTATCTGTTAAACACATTTGGAAATCTACCATGTTCCTCACAGTGGTTTCGGCCCCATCGTTACAGCAGACATCAGCCTAGCTGCTCTGTGTTAAGATATTTGCTATAGCACTCGCCTAGAGCTGAGATATACAGTAGTCTAGCCCTTCTGGCCACAGATACAGAGGGAGAGGAAGGCCGTTACTCGACCGCAGCAGCGTGAAAACGGAAAAGACCCGGACTTCAGCGCATTTCCTCTGCCATTTCCCTCATGGGCTGGTTGAGGGAGAGCAGAAGGATGGGAGACTGGATGGAGAGAATGACTTGGGGGGGGGGGGGGGTCATTGGCGACCGAGCAATAGTTTGTTATTTTCATCGCACCTCAGTGTTCATTCACGTTGGTCTGTCGGACATCCTGTAGGTCTCATTGACGTTCTTCCCTTTAGATAGCAGATCCCTTAAACTGTTGCACATTGGGATGGGCTGCTACACGCACATGGTAGATATTCATACAGTAGCGTAGAGTCAGATTTGAAACACAGTGTCCACACTATTTACAAAAGTGGTTCTCGAACATTTTGATAGCAGATCATAGCGTCAACGTATACAGGATAAACAGGATAAAACAACCGTGAACATTCATGAAAAATATATGCACATTTTATCCGAGAAAATAAAACAGTTTTAAAAAAAATACTCCAATTAAAAGATCTTGCGACCCCTCTGGGGGTCCTGACACAAAGTTTGTGAATCAGGGATTTAAGGCCACTGCTGTCGTGCCCACAGATTGTAGGCTGGGTTTTAACATGTCTGATGTATGATATGTGATGACTTATCAGCACCGCATGCCTCATTGCACAACCACACCGTCTGGAAAGTCATAGGCGATTCTCCGTAAGTCACACCCATATCCATGTGCGCAATGTGTCAATTTTCATATGACAGAGCAGGAACTGTTACCAAGTTGCGTCTAACATGACAGGCTGGGGGACATGGCAAGTTTCCATGTTTCTTGGTCAAATACACATTACAAAGCAACAGCCATGAATGGTACTGAAATGCTTGGTCTCTGCAGACACAAGACACAAGATGGTAAATAGTAAAAAAAAAAAGATTAAAATTAAAAAATCGAATAAAAATATATATTACGAAATATGGTGTAATGGTGAATTTACTTGGGTGGGGTATTTTCTAATCTAAACGATAACTTCCTGTTTTGCAAATTTGATGTTGTCCTTAAATAACTGTAGGTGCATAGTTGTGCAACCCCCCTCCCTCCTCCCACTAACCGTCACTATCATGGCTCTGAATATGGAATGACATGTGGCATCTGGTCAACACAAAAAAAGCAATGGGATGCCCAAAATAAAGGGGCAGAAAAGCCTGGAATGTAAAGTTGGAAAAAACATTTGTTAAAGTTAGTCATTATCTGGGGATTAATGCAAGGTACTATCAGCCTTTTTACTCTGATCTAATCTATATTTGACTTCTCTACATATGGCTCGCTGTTATAACATAATATTCTGTTAATGTATCTTCTACTGCAGGAGTTGGACACTCTTGTCTTATGTTGATTTACTTCTGATTCATTTGTTGAAACAGAAACTCAGTGTTTGCATTTCTACACAAACACTGAGTTGCTCTAAGAGCTTGAGGTGGTAGGTGGTGGTAAAGCTTGGATTATTAGACTGCCTTTGTTTATCTATGGCATTACTTGTGCGAACAGCATGTGTTTTTATGCTAATTGCTGTCCGAGGCTGTTTAAACTCCGGACCTCCCTCTCTTTCCCCTTGTGGTTTGACTAGTTTTGCCAGTTGGAAAATTTGCATCCCCAGTTAATTTATTCCGAAACGTTGCAGCCAAAAGCAGCTTTGGCTATCATCATTTCGATTTTTACGTTGCTCAATATTACTGGCACTCAGATTTCCCCAAAGCCTCGGCCTAGAATATTATTTTGTTTTAAAATCCCAACCATATCCAAGTTTGGTCTCTGTAGTATCTGTGGAAATGTTTAGGGTGTGTCAACTGTGACAAATAAAAAACATGCACTTTCTTGGTACCGGTGCAGTACGTTGCCTATACTGTCCTTGTGAATGTCAAGAGATTATATCCATTTTGTCTCCTGCACGTTGCAAATAAAAAGTGCAGTTTTGACACGACCCGCTGTTGTTTGTGATCTCATAAAAGCACAAGAAGAAGTCTTTAAGGGGTTTCTTCAGTTTTTCCATTCGGTGCATGACCGCTCCTGCCAAAGACACAATGGTTTAATCAGCAGCAGGCTGTGTTGGCGTCAGTGGGCAGGCTTTGGGCTTGTGCAGGACTTGTGGTTTGGTTTAGCCATCTGGACCTCAGTACACAGAACAGAACCATTTATTTTGACGCACATTCCTTTCATATGCGTCACACATGCACGTCCCTATCAGTGTTTTTCAGAGAACCTTCGCTGGAGTCGGCTGTTCTGCGTGTCTTTGTATTCCCCCGCTCATGTATTGTCGTACAGCAAACAGCAACTTTAAAAATCTCATCGGGCGAGGAACAGGGAGACCATTCTGTTTTGAAAACAAGACAGATTAGATCTCTGCTCACTCTGTCTCTCTCTCTCTCTCCCTAAACTGAGGTCTCCTTATTTACACGTAATCAAATTTGATCACTTGTCAGCCCTGCCGTTGTGTCCCATTTACTCACATGTTTGATATATAATCAACGTCACACTGCTCCAAAACCTATCTCCGCTAAATTTACTTAAGGCACTCCAACTGATATGCGTCGATGTGCGGCGCTCTGAGACAACTTCTGGAGCCCTCTGACCCATTTTCAGCCCGGAACTGTCATAATCGGGCGGCGCAGGAATGGGCTGATTTGGGACAGAGGTAGTAAAGCTGGCCCTTACAAAATGTGAACCGCATGTGAAAGTGTGGGAATGGACACTGTCTGTTTCATCACCAGACACTGTTATCTTGACTTGTGATGATGGAAGCAGTAAGGACGATTAAGGAGGTGATATGTCCTTTTAGATGGAAGGGGATCCTGTTTGAAGTGCGTCTGCGCGCTCTCTGTTTGCCAATGTGCGTACATGTTTCCGCATGAGAGAGTGCTAGGCGTGCCCGTTTGTATGAGCCGAACTAGAAAGGGCTCCGAGGTGGGTTTGGATGAACAAGAGGGGAGGTAGGCATGCTGGCAGCATGCAGGGTGGGCATTATGGAATGGAGCGAGAGAGTTAGTGTTATAGAGAGAGAGAGAGAGAGAGAGAGAGAGAGAGAGGGGGGGGGGCATTTCTTTGGACTTAGTCACTGGGGGAGAGGCCGGGCTCCCTTCCAGCTGGGCCTGACGGCTCTATCAAGGAATGTGTGTGACTGGAGGTCTGGGTGGGGCTCGTAAGGGAGCACCACCCGAACGAGAGCACAATCTCGTGCGCAGTGGCGCGCTATTTCTACTGCTCCACGTATCATGTGGTTTTATGTCCCAACATTTCACTGCGTGTGTGTGTATGTGTGTGCGTTTTAGTGTGTGGTCCTTCGCTGGTGAACAAAACAGAATCGTTGGCCGTTATAACCTACCTTTTGTTTACAGGCTTAGATTAGCCGGATATGGTCATTGCAATGAGTTGAACTATGCATTGTTCAGGCGGTACAAATATGTGTCACTGTAATCAAAATAACAATAAAAAATATGATTTGATGGCCAGATAAATTGTGTCAAACAATAGAAAAAACAAACCAATATGACGATATGCAATATGACGATATGCAATGTGACGATATGCAAAAATAAAAATCAAGCATGATCAAGGTAATTTGGTAGAAGTTATGTATAATATTTGCAAATTAAAGCCTCTTTTCTGGAATTTCTCTGAAACGTTTTGTTGTTTTATTCACGTGGACCAGGCGTCCACGTTCCGTCTGGCATTTATCCCGTTTGTGTCCTATCTATTTCAGAACTGGCCTTACTCCAGCACATAAATAAGGCCCACAATCCTGCAGGAAGTTAGCAGGAGCTTTGCGATTAAAGACTCGAAGAATGAATGCCAATAACATTTCACAGTGTGAAATGCAATAATCGTTCCCCTAATAATAAACATCAATTAAACAGTCTCCAGCTCACCATTAAAGGGGAAATAAGCTCCCCCCACCAAAAGGATCTTCTTTGTGTTTTAAAATCCCTATTTTCTTGGATTATATACTGACACCTAGTGGCGTAGATGCAGCTGAGCCAATAATAGCTGAACCGTATTCGTAAACATGGGACCTCAATGGAAAGTGGGCCAACACTATGTGAAATAAAATAGCTCATGCTGTACCTACTAAACGTTTTGAATCTCCATTGCACAAGAGTGTACATGATTCTGAACATATTTAGGATAATAAATAAATACCTAGGGTGTGTTCTATCACAGTTTTAGCGGATTGTAGAAGCTTTGCTGGTTGCTGGTAATAAGCATTTAGTTGCAAAACGGATCATATGGTCTAATGTATTTTCTCCGAATAGTTTACTCTGAAGAGTTGGACTTTTCTGTGAAATAACACACACTCTTTAAAAGTGTATTTAATGTTTAGGAGGCAGTCTAAAATGATTGCAGAGTTCCACAAACAATTATTTGGCATGATGTTTTTCAAAGCCATGAGCAGTTTAGGCTGGTGAAGTGTGGGTTGGGGGTGCTGGCTATGGGAGGGTAATGATAGGGTTTGTGAACCTGTCTCTGAGGAATTTTATGGGCATGACATGTTCTCACTGGTGGATGTCTGTCTCTACACAAGTCACATCTGGTTCTGTTGGTATTGAGACGAGAAAAAGAGGAGGCTTTGTTTTACAATACGCCGTTGGGTCAAAGGAATAATCCCTTTAAAACTCATAAGATTCTTGTCTAGTAAAAGTTAAGCAAGATTAACTTACCAAAATGATACAAAAAAATCTCTACCAAGTCATGTTGTGTTATTGCTACATTTATGAAAATACTTGATTTCATTTATACATTTACCAAATATATTTTCCTTAAGAACTTGAATTTGATATTCTATCTGTATGTATATACTCTATGCTACCATGGTAATGGAAAACGGGAATCGCCCCACGGGAAATATTTGAGTTGTGATGAGGTTATTACCTATTGGACTAGGAGGTACATGTATATACAGTAACTGTGTATTCTGTATTGTTCAGCATCGACACTTCAGCGTCTCAATTCAGAAGGGCTGCTGACTGTTGACGATGAGCAGGCTAACATTTGCCTTTAAGTATTATAAGATTGGTATACTCTTTGGTCATCGCATACAAAAGCAACAACATTCTGTAGTCTGTTTCTTGATATAGTCACAAGGAATGGGGAGAAAAAAATGATATTGCTAAAAAGATTTTTTAAATGGGATGTTTTCTGTGCCCTCAAGAGAGGATTTCAAAATGATCTAATGACCCTGTTCAAAATAACCCGACCCCCCACTTTGACAACCATGGCTATAGAACAATCCCGTGTGGGTCCTGTGGGTAGGGCCGCTGTTGCGTGACGGCTAAATGTTACACATATGTTATTGGTACACCACAATCGCTCAGTCACCAAGTAGCTATATGCTGGTTTGTTTTGAGAGAGTCTTGGCCTCATTTTCTTCTAAAGGGCCCTTCAAATGTGTCAACCTCCTGGAATATTATATTCCATTCAAGTAGCTTTGCAGCTCGACAAGATGGTGTGCGACTGAAGTAATCTTTTATTCCCCTGAAGAGAAAGGCACCCTGTTGCACTGCTACCTGAACGGTGGCTAGAAGTGTTTACTTTATGGGAGTGTTTAACGTAATTACGTGGCACAATCACTAGCACTGACCTACATACGGTTAATGATTCTGGCATATATCTCAGTGTGGAAGTTCCTATGAGGTGACATTTGTGGAGCATGTAAAGATGCCATCAATGCAGACAATGTGAATTCATCTGTGTGATTTGAAGACCAACCCGTTGTCAGTACGACTGATGCTAGAAGAATTTGTTTGTGCATCTGAAACACAGAGACAGTGTGCTCTGGGTAAACTGGCATGATAAGGAGAGTCACATTTTTCCAATGCCTGTCATAGGAGAAGAACAGAATGATGAATTCATTATAAAGATCAAGAAAGCCCCGGTTAAATTTATCATCTGCCCATCATTTTAGCTAATGGCGTTTTTGTATCTCTACCAACAGACATCAAACAGACGAGAGCCGAACCTTCAGACCGAGAGCCCTTGGCTTGCATGAGCAATCCTAAGTAAGTGTTTCTCCTTCACTCTTAAAACATCCCTTAACAAATATACCCTAATGAGAAAGTATCGAATTCATTTGCATAAGTATTTACATACAAGTAGTAGTATTTACATAAGGAAAGGCTCACGTATGAGTAGAGTGTGTCAGCTCAGAGCCACATTCTATTGTGTGGTCGTCAGTGGGAACTCATACAGGTCAAACGTCGGACTCCCAAGCGCTTTTGGAATGTTTGTTGCGAAGCCTGCTTTGAACCTGGAAGGTCGCGGCATCGCTCAGCTGTGGAAGGCTGCCTTATGGAAACCTGACACTCAACAGTGTATCTGCTTCTTTGGTCTCCCCTGCTATGGCCTTACCACCTGTTCCGCTCGACAACCCCCCCCCCCCCCCTCCCGGTTCCCCTGTTTCTTATGAAACAGCCCTGTTAAATGCCCGCCAAGCTCTCACTGCTTTACTGTTCGCCATTGGCAGCTGCAAAAGATTTATTATTTTCAGGAGGAGTGGAATTATAGTATAACCAGAGATACTAACGGAAGACCAGCGTTGCCCTTGTAGGCCTGAAAGTAGAGAGGCGTATCCAGAAATGTTCTGTGGTTGGAAGATGGTTGAGAGAGTCTTTTGTCTCATCTGCTGTCCCCATGCCCCCTTCCGGCAATTTGTCTCCATAGCTCACCAAGCATGCCAAGCCACAAACAACGATGACAGTTAGAAGAGCTCATCTCTACTAATTGGTCACCGGCTTTTCCTCTGAGCCCTTGTCGCACGTTTCCTTAAACATTTCTTATCTTATTCGCCGGGTCCCTTCAACATACTTTCGATGACATCACTGATTGCGTAACAGAGCATGCATCCTAAGGAATGCCACTGCTTAGTTGTTGTACTAGCTCGTAGGTTTTGACACACACGCTGCCTGTCCTATGATCCCATCTGCAGATGCGTCCTTATTTAGTCTGTGTTTACCCCAGCACTCATATGAGATCATATGATTTATTTTTTAACCTTCTTTCTGGATAAATAGTTTATGTTCTAATTGGGCATATAACACGCTTTTGTTTGTCAGCTTCTCGAGGGGTATTCTAATACTTTAGGCTGGCGTTCCCTCATGGGACCATTTGTCATTCCTTTCATGCTTTACCGCCACTCTTCCGCCTGGATACAGAGTTTGATAAAGCATGAAGGGGGAAACTAGTCCTAGGGCATTTAAATGGACACTCCTCGGTTTGTGTCTGGATTGCCTTTGGGGTTGAAACCGTCATTACTGAACCATTACTGAACCATTACTGTATTGGTTTGAAACTTTAACAGCGCATAACCCCGCCCCAGACCTGTGCTAAGAGACTGACACTCCTCTCTACCCCCCTCACCCGCCAGCTCCACATAGGTCATAGGCTCACACCCTTCTCCACCCCCCCTCCTCTAGCACATTTGTAGACAATTGTGTTTCAAAATATACACAGTGAGCTGGGGCAGAAATCTCGGGTTCTGTACTATAACACAATCGTGGCGTGTACCTTTAAGTAGGCAATACTTAAAATGCCACGTGCACAGGGAGAGTCCCTGGGTTTTATGCAGTGTTATGGCGCTGAAAGGGGGTTCTCAGGTCATGGGCGCAGTGTTTTCCTTTTCTCACTGGATGTTTTCGTTCCCAGTGTTCTCGCTCTCGCTCGCTCTCTCTCTCTCTCTCTCTCTCTCTCGCTCTCTCTCTCTCTCTCTCGCTCGCTCTCTCTCTCTCTCTCTCTCGCTCTCTCTCTCTCTCTCTCCCCCCCTCCCATGCCATGAAGTCGAAGGCTTGCATTCCACAGGAGTGCTCACCCTCTGTGCCTCACAGCCAGCCCAAAAATGTTCCCTCTCTGTTTTTATTTTTTGTAACCATTTTTGCAGTAGTTCTCAAGCTAGTGTGTGTTTGTGTGTGTGCGTGTGTGTGTGTGTGTGTGGGAAGGGAGGTGGGGTCACAAGCACGGAGCAACGTCTAGTATAAACACCCATCACCCATAAACAGCATTACATTCACGCACATTAAATTTTTTTTGAAAGAATGATCAAACCAGTGTAATTATAAAGAGGTTTTCAAAATCTTTAAATGGGTTTACACCGTACCTAAAAGTGGCTAGAAGCAGCACCTCAGGGGTTCACTGCATTTCTGTCACTCTTTATGCATCTCTCTCTCCCTTTCTTCCTGTGTTCCTTCCTTTGCTCACCCATGGTGCTCCTTACCCCCGTCCCCGCCCTGTGGTTCGCTGCCAGGAACACGTCAACTCTCTGAGAACAGGCCACATAGTTCACCATTTTGTAGCTTTTGTGGAGAGAAGAAATATGTATCTGGAAGGGAACCGTATACATGTATGGAGAATGAAAGAATGACAAACTGAGAAAGCGAGAGAGAGAGAGAGCATTGGGTGTGGCTGTAGGTCATCATCTTTGTGTCAGGGACAGGAGAGGCGAATAACAAAGTGGTTTGTTCTCCCTCTCTCACAGGGGGTTAAAGGAAGCACACACTTGTTAGGCTTTCTCCTCCCTCCGTAAGCCTGTGTTTTGGTAAATACCCTTCGGAGCTCAAAATAATAGTGTGCCTTGCTTGAGAGCTAAAATTCATCAGCTTCGCCCGTCATGTCCTGAATAGTTCTATGGAAGCAGTGATACATTCTGAGAAGTATGTGTGTACAAAAGATAAAAAAGAATCCAGGCAATGCAGCCTGGAACACCAAGCAATGCAAATATAAACACACTGTGCTATCAAGGGTCACCTTTTAGTAAAGACCTAAATGCTTTCAGGCTTGGATGCGAAGGGCCTAGTTTGGATACTGTGTCTACATGACAGTTGACCTGACTGGTATTTGAGCTACATGAATTGCACTAAGCCAGGTTGTTGACACTGCTGATTGGCTTGGCACCACCTCCTTCATAGGCACACATTTCACGTGGGTTTCATGCACACAAAGCACTTTGCCAGATAATTCCACGGCCTGAATAGATCTCATATTGCAGATGGACTGACTTAACACAATGGGAGGGAGAGAGAGAGAGAGATCAGGGTATAGCTGTCAACCAGGGGATAGCGTCACATTTGGCATAAACACTGTCCATATCGCTTATGTTGTTGTCTGTATACGTGTCTATGTAATCACTATCCAATGGCCCTGGGCCTGTCATTCATTGCTGGAAGCCAGCATAGGTTATTTTAGTAAAGACTTCATGTTACCTCAAGGAATTGCATGCATTTTCCAATACTCTCAATTATGCGAGACCAAAGTCTATTTATTGGCGTGTGTTAATTGCTCCAGGGTCTGTAATGTGCCCTTGGACAAGCTCCAAACTGCTAGGAAGACCGGTTTGCTCTTTACAGAGGTAGCCTGAATTCTTTATGTTGTGGGGTTTGTTAACCACCTTATATTATTAAACACCTTATTTCACCTCAGTTGTGTACATTATTTTTTATTTTGAACACATGTTGAACATGTTTTATATTCACAAGCACGCCCTGTATACAATCCCGCATATTGCAGAATTAGGACATCCACAGTTTGATGCCAAATTGTGTGTGATATTGTTAAATTGCATGGCGGCGGTGGTAGACGACACATGCTGCAAACTCCACTTTAAAACAGCTGTTTCTTTATCTCTGCAGCCAAGTTATCTAAGGGAGTAGTGTAGCGGCGCAAGCTACCATAATAGCCATCGTCAGTTTAAACTATGCGGACAGTGGGCGTGACCTTCGCCCCTCTCTCTTTCTGCTCTTGGTATTTCGGGATTTTGAGGTTTACAGCTGCAAGTGTGTTATTTATAGTGGTGTGAAAACAGTACGCCAGTTAAAAAGGCATTGAGCTATTTAACAAGTTGAGTCTGTGCTACATTATCTCACTGAAGATAAGTTTGAACAGTGTCAGCGCTAGAGGGACCAAAAAGTTGATGCCTGACTTGATTGACAGGGGAGTTTACACTGTTGCTCATGTGCTGCTACGTGAAAATGACACTGATCACTTCCATCCCATACAATGAGAGGCCTTGTGTTTGTTATTACTTCTATCAGTCAGGCTGTTTTGCAGCTATGTGATAGAGATAAAATCTTCCCATGAGAGGTGCCAGTGGCAATAAGCTAAACACACGACACGTTCACAGAGGTTTACTGGATTCCACCATTCCTCCAAGACCTTAAATTAAACGGAATTCAATTAAATGTGTCTGATCGTCTGGAAGCTCAGACGTTAGGGCAAGAATCCTGATGGTGGGTTCTGCTTGCACACAAGCCGACATCTATATAGTCTAGGTTAGCATTACATACTGTATAAGTCAAGTTTAAAAATGTGCCTGTGATATATCTTGCTGATGACATGTTTCCTCTTGAAACAGGATGTTGAGTGAGGGGGGATGTGTTGAAGGAATTGACTTGGTTCTGCATTAGCCATTAATATTTTACAAATTGAGTGATTTATAGATGATTTCAATGGATGTAAAATTAGAACTGAAAATTTTGAGCTGAAGTAGCTTAAAACACTGGTTGTCAGTGTGGAATTAGTTAAAATGCCCTTCAAGCCCATGCTACTGTTTACTTGCACAAATCGGTGTCATAGAATTTCTTGTAAAACTCACTGTAAAATGTGAATTATCTACAGTCTGATAGAAATCACACAAAAAATGACAGTTGTCTATTAACAGTAAAAAGGCCTAATTGCTCCCCTAGATAAGAATTGCTTCAGGAATCCTCTTTTGAGGATGTAAAGAAAGCTCAAACTAGCGGAATTCCTGTACTGGCATGCCACTACAACCCTATCACAGTGTGCTTTGGTTGCCAAGTCAACCCCATAAAAACACAATTGGTCAGTGGTGTGACTCTTCCTGTTTGTTTTGTACTTGTGTTGGTAGGCTTTTCCCTTTGTACTGGCTGCTTATAGTCCCCCAGTACTGAAACCTAACTGTATGGGATAAACTTTGCTAATGGTCAGCATAAAAAATCTTTTACCATTTGAAAAATGTCCCAAAAAAACATGGTTGTTCACTTAACAATGACAGCATGTAGTACACCGCTGGCTAGGTAGAGTTATAGCCCAGGCAGCCTTGTGTAATTGCAGGAGTGGATTGTGTAGAAGTAAATATTAATAAAACAATTGGCTGTCTGTTCCACAGAGATTTGTTTGGTCTAGTCAGCATGTTTGAAGAAGCATGATATCCAGGCAGGGAAAGATGTAAACAATATGAGGTAAATATAATGGATCGTTGCTCGATTAACACAGTGGTTTTGTGTTATAGCTACAGGTCGTATCATGACTTCTGTCCAACAAATCTTCCTACTCACATTGCGTAAATTGGGGCCAAGTAAACTGATATTGGCTTTCAGAGGTTTTAGAACACCTCAAGGGTGTGGACTTTGTGATGCATAGGTTTGTTACATAAGAGAAAAACAAAAAACAGTAACAAGTAACAAAACAACAAACTAAGGTAGCTAGGTAACTCATGCAGGTAATCAAGATAAATAGTCGGTTAATTAGTATTAATTTCTCTAGGCAACTCGAAATCCTGTCGTTTTCTACGGGCACCGTGGCTTCCCCTTACTTTAAATTACTTACTTTTAATACTCTAAATTGCTAATAGACATGTATGTGTGAATTGCTGTTGTCTTCCTGCCTCAAACTGTGACCCTCAAAAAGATTAAATGCGTTTATGGATGCATATACAGATGTGTGCCAATATTATGAGCTATTAGGCTACCGTGTGCATACATGCATAAGGGAGTGTGTTTATGTGTGTCTGTAGGATATATGTGCACTTCCAGTGGGTAAGTGAGGTTTCTGCCGGTAAGGCGGTGCTAGAGATTATTGTTCTGTGTATTGACATAAGAGCAGAGGTGTCACTCCTCAGGGCAGGGTGTGGTCTGACTCCAAACAAATTTCCACAACAGAGCGCTCACACTAGAGAGGGAGGAAAGGAGGGGGCATATTGCTTGGTGTGTTGGGGAACTGAAACTGGCAGCGGTGTGTTGTGGTGTTTTACTGCCATCTAGTGTTCACTATTGCATCCTGCGCAAGAGTACACAAGAATATCTTTAATAGTAGAATTTTTTGAAAAAGTCACACAGTGCAGTTAAGTTCTATTTACCATACTATTGCTCAATTAGTTTTTCCTCTCTGTTTGCAGGAAAACCAAGGCAGTTTCATCACATCACACCAGGGAATAAAGAGTGGACGGCAAAGGTATTTTTAGGGGTTTCAATATTATTTCTTGATACATTTTAACTTTGACTTTGTAGAATGCTTAAAATGTTTTAAAATATTAACTTATTATTTAGAAATTATTGGAATTTATCTTATTTATTTATTACTTTATTTAGTTCTATCTATTTAGTTAGTATATATGTATCTATATATTACTTTATTTATTATTTATTATGTATATATTTAATAAGTCCCAGTGCATAACATGAGACCCCTTAGATTTGCAGATGTTATGATTTACAACTGTTATTCCCTGCCAGTGGCAGGAATACTGGCATACAAGTTTTGCTTTCTACCTAGCCAGCATTAACAAAGCTATGTCTCAAGTGATTTATGCAACTACAGCTGCAAAAATGGGGTTTGCTGAAAGTCAAAAGAAAATGACTTCTGTTGAAAACAAACTGCAGTTGCATATCATGTTCAGATCGTACTGCCTATCATATACTGTAGGTGCACTCATCTTTTTCGTTTTTTGCTCAGATGGCTGAGGAAGAGGAAACCAGGGAAGTGCTGTTTCAAGATTGGGAGGGCCCTGACAAAACCGGCCTGACCATTGAGCAGACAGGTGGTGGAGAAATGTTTGTCAAAGAAGTAAAAGGCGAGTCACCTGCAGGACGCTCTGGAAAAGTTTATGAAGGTGAAGTTATTCTATCTTCTGTCTATACCATGGATATTGCAACTTACAACAATTAACTGTACTGTACTTACTTTTCTGTTTTGTGTGTTTATTGTTTATTCTTCACAGGCGACCAGATTGTGGGCGCTACCATCTACTTTGAAAATATGAGCTCGGAGGAAACGGCAGACCTACTGAAGACGTTAAACCGACACAAAGTGGGATTGAAACTACAAAATAAATCAGACAAGTCACCTGGTCGGTCCCCCTTAAGCACACCCTGTCGCTCACCTATGGGCACACTGACATGGGAAGGAAAGACCCGTTTTGGAGGCTCCAGCCCCGATATTGTTCTTGTGAGTTTATTGTTCACCAACTTAACTGCCATACTGCATATAATAAATAACAAAATCATCCTAATCAACAAGTATTAGTGAAAAGGAAAGTGTTCAATAATATTTTTGAATATTTGCAACTGTTCATGTTTTTCTTCCATCAACAGAGCGGGGACGATGAAGACTACAAGAGAATATACAAAAAAAAGATTAAACCAAGACTTAAGTCTGAAGACCTTGCCGAGGGAGTAGACGTGCGCACTGAGCGGCATAGCAGCACAAGCAGTGATGGCAGCACAATAACCACCATCACACGCCGCATCACTACCTACACTGTGGATATGCCAAGCGGCATAAGCGAGCAATTGGAACTTTCAAGCCCAGAGATCAAGGGGCTAAGGCATGAATCCGGAGATGGCTCCCCTCATTTTAGAATATCACATGGGAGTCCCTCAGGTAAAGGGGGGTCAGAAGAAGGAGTTTTTGAGTTAGGAAATGTTTCATTCACTGGGCCTCAAGTTAGCACCTCAGAGACCCACTGGAGCACTGGAGGGTTGAAGACCACCACCATATCTAAAGAGATAGAAGGAGATGGTGGTGTAGGACTCAAATTTAAGGGGCCAAATGTTGGAATATCAGGAGTTAAAGACCAGGGAGGCTTTGGGATCTCGAGAGGAGGGAGTGGAGATCAAGGGAACATTTCAGGCACAAATGTGACAATAACAGACAGCATGACTACAGGTAGTAAGTATGTCACAGTAGGAGGTTTAGGAGGTGTTGAAATGCCCTCAGCAGATGGGAAAGAAAAATCAATTAGTGTCTCCTTACCTGGAAAAACTGCAAACATTTCCTCCACATCAGTGAGTAAGATAAAGGAGGGTGATGTAGACATTGGTTTGGGTGGGAGGGGCAAGGTCAGTAGTCAAGTAACTGGAATTTCTATCAGTCACCAACAGACAAAAGGATCAGGTAGAATTGATGTTCCGACTGTAAAACTTGGTGGGAGCACCTCAGATATAGACACCAAACTAGGTGGAGAGAAAATTTCAGTTGGATTCAAAAAACCAACTGTAGACACTGAAAACTCCAGTCTTTCCAGAGTGGCAGAAATAAAACTACAAAATGTGAAAGACAATGTAGACGGTTCACTTCCTCAATTGAGAAGTGACTGGAAATCTCCAAAAGTAGGTATAACGGGGGAGCAGATTTCCGTACCAGGTGTAGATGTCACTCTGAAAGGTACAGGTCTAAAAGGAAAAGTAGGGTTTTCAGAACCAAACATAGAAGGAGAAACACATGTTACAACAGCTGGATTAGACATGAAAGGGACTGAGAAAAGTATTGAGATTAAAACACCAGAACTAGATATTAAGGGGCCAGAAGGTCAAATTAAAGTTAAGGTCCCATCATTATCAGGGACAGGGGTAAATGTAAACCTGAAGGGGCAAAAGTTCGAAAGACCTAAAGCAGGATATCCTGATGTTGATGTTAACATTCCTCCAGTTGATATACATGCAAATTTCCCTAAAGTTGATATCAAATGCCCAGATGTTAAAATTGAAGGCGCTAAAGGAGAAATCAAAGGACCATCATTCAAGATGCCAGGTTCAAAAATTTCAATGCCAGATGCAGAGCTGAAAGGACCAAAAATGAAAGGTGATCTGGATGTGTCTATACCAAAAATTGAAGGAGACATAAAAGCGACTAAAGTGAACATTGAAAGTCCAGATGTTGGCATTGAGGTACCTATGGGTGGATTCAAAAATCCATCATTTAATATCAAAGGCGCTCCAGATATTGACGTTAACCTTTCCAAAACTGACATTAATATCAAAGCACCTACAATTGACGTCAAAGGACCACAAATTGATGTTAAAAGACCTAACTTAGAATCGCCATCAATTTCAGGGTCAAATATTTCCAAGTCAGATGTGGATTTTAACCTGAAAGAACCCAAGCTCAAGGGAGCTGTGGATGTGTCTGTACCAAAGATTAAAGGTGACATCATAGCACCCAAAATGGAGATGAAAAGACCAGACGCTGACATTAAGGAACCTGAGGGTGGATTTAAAATGCCAAAAATCAAAATGCCATCATTTGGCTTCAAAGGTTCAAAGGTAGAAAGTACTGGTGGTGAGATTAACCTCCCTAAAGCTGACATTAATGTAAAACCACCAAAAGTTGACATCAAAGGACCAGAAATAGACATTGAAGGCCCTGATGGTAAAATAAAAGGACCTAACTTCAAATCGCCATCAATGTCAGGGCCAAATATTTCCATGTCAGATGTGGATTTTAACCTGAAAGGACCCAATCTCAAGGGAGATGTAGATGTGTCAGTGACAAAGATTGAAGGTGACATTAAATCACCCAAAATGGAGATTGAAAGACCATATGTTGACATTGAGGGACCTGAAGGTGGATTCAAAATGCCAAAAATGAAAATTCCATCTTTTGGCTTAAAAGGTCCAAAGGTAGAGGGTCCTGACATAGATGTAAAAGTGCCAGAAGTTGACATCAAAGCACCAGAAATTGATATCAAAGGCCCTGATTGTAAAATCAAAGGATCTACATTCAAAATGCCAGACATTTCTGGGCCAAAAATGTCCATGCCAGATGTGGACTTCAACTTGAAAGGAGCCAAGTTCAAGGGAGATGTGGATGTGTCAGTACCAAAGATTGAGGGAGACATCAAAGCACCCAAAGTGAAGATTGAAGGTCCAGACATGGACATTGAGGGACCTGAAGGTGGATTCAAAATGCCAAAAATGAAAATGCCATCTTTTGGCTTCAAAGGAACAAAGGTAGAAGGTCCTGATGTCGACATTAACCTCCCTAAAGCTGACATTGATATTAAAGGCCCTGAGGTTGACATTAAAGGCCCTGAAATAGATATTGAAGGCCCTGATGGTAAAATTAAAGGGCCTAAGTTCAAAATGCCAAACATTTCTGGGCCAAAGATTTCTATGCCAGATGTGGACTTCAACTTGAAAGGACCCAAACTCAAGGGAGATCTGGATGTGTCAGTACCAAAGATTGAGGGAGACATCAAAGCACCGAAAGTGAAGATTGAAGGTCCAGATGTTGACTTTGAGGGACCAGAAGGTGGATTCAAAATGCCAAAAATCAAAATGCCATCATTTGGCATTAAAGGTCCCAAGGTAGAGGGTACTGATTTTGACATTAACCTCCCTAAAGCTGACATTGATATTAAAGCCCCTGGAGTTGACATTAAAGGACCAGAAATTGATATTGAGGGTACTGAGGGAAAAATTAAAGGCCCTAAATTCAAAATGCCAAACATTTCTGGGCCAGAAATGTCCTTGCCAGATGTGGACTTCAACCTGAAAGGACCCAAGCTGAAGGGAGATGTGGATATTTCAGTACCAAAGATTAAGGGAGACATCAAGGCACCAAAAGTGGAGATTGAAGGTCCAGATGTTGACATTGAGGGACCTGAAGGTGGATTCAAAATGCCAAAAATGAAAATGCCATCATTTGGCTTCAAAGGTACAAAGGTAGAAGGTCCTGACATTGATGTAAAAGTGCCAGAAGTTGACATCAAAGCACCAGAATTTGACATTGAAGGCCCTGATGGTAAAATCAAAGGATCTACATTCAAAATGCCAGACATTTCTGGGCCAAAAATGTCCATGCCAGATGTGGACTTAAACTTGAAAGGACCCAAGCTCAAGGGAAATGTGGATGTGTCAGTACCAAAGATTAAGGGAGACATTAAATCACCGAAAGTGGAGATTGAAGGTCCAGACATGGACATTGAGGGACCTGAAGGTGGATTCAAAATGCCAAAAATGAAAA
>JAOEHI010051737.1:0-18045 GCA_025447815.1 Percopsis transmontana | reverse complement strand
CCCCCCCCACACACACACAACTTCTGCCATCCCCCCAGTAATTTGGTATTTAGTAAGTGATGTTTATCTGCCCCCTTATATCCCCCCGCACTCCCACTGCAGCAGCAGCAGCGCAGTAAACAAGCACCACCAGCTTTGGGTGTATATATGAGGACCGTGTAACTGTGTGTGTGTGTGTGTGTGTGTGTTGGAGACACAGCTTTGCGATGTGAAATGAAATAATGGCAAGAGACATTGTACCTCTGACTTCCAGGGATTCAAAAGACCACCTAGCTAAAAACAGCATTCTTCTAGCTTGGTTGATTGGTCAGACCTGAGCTGTCTGAGGATCACTGACACCTTGATATCAGTAGCAAAAAACACTGGAACTATGACTACCAATAGGCGACAATATTACTTTCACAATAAAGGCAAGGTTGGCGGGAGTGCCTTGAATAACCTTTATGTCGACCCGCCTTACAAATGAGAGCTGTCTCACTATTTTCCATCATCGCAGATAGATGAAACCTTGTCTCGTTGTCTCAATGCTTGCCTTGATCACAGGGGCGTTTTTTTATGGCCTCACTGGCACATTACTGCCCGACCTGTCGCCACTCATTACGTTTCATTTGTAACTATGTGGACAAGAGTAAATGACTGTGTCTGTGTGTGTGTCTGCATGCGTGTTGTGTGTGTGTGTGCTTTAGTGTAATGGTATTAAATACATGTCTGTACGTATGCATGCACATGACCTGTGTGTAATAATAATTGGCTAGTAGACTCAACACACCATAGATGGCATAGTAGGGTAATAGTATGATGCATAGTATAATTTGTCAAAGTAATATTTAAAGCTAGACGTTTTTTCATCCATTTCAATGCTGTTTATGGCTAATTGAGGTAATAAAATATTGATTCTATCTAATGCCCATTGGTGAAAGCCTTTCCATTTTCAGTTGTGATTTTTTTTTTCCATATCTTAATCTGGTGTTTATTACATTATCATCATCAAGCAGCAGTGATGGTTTCACCAGACACCTGAGAGTAAAAGTATAATATAGTAAGCTAAAGTTAAAGTTAAGTAAAATTATCATTTAAAATGTACCACTCACATACTGTAGGTGTCGCCAAAATGACCTTTATATACTTCAAACCAACAACCTAGGTTGGCTGCTTCCAGCATAGATATAAAGGCAGCTCCTGCCTTCCTATATGCAAACTGTTTTCATTCAGCCCCAAGTGGAGAACCCAGCCTAGTAAACCTGCTGGGTGCCTGATGTTTTCTCATCGCTATTCCTCACCCGGGGAGCTGGATCAGTCAGTGATTTCACGTGTGTGTGTGTTTGTGTGTGTGTGTGTGTGTGTGTGTGTGTGTGTGTGAGAGAGAGAGAGAGAGAGAGAGAAACAGAATGAGAGAGATTAAATGAGATGCCTTTCTGGGGTAGGGAGAAGGAGAAGTGAAGAGAAGTGAGGAGTGCGATAGAGGGTAAGGGAGGAGGAGGGGAAATGAAACTTTCATGAGGCGGAAGGCCAGCGGGGGCAAGCACAATGAAAATGCAAAGAATGAACTTTTCTCCAGGAGGTTTGAAGGTGGGGTGATGGGAGTCTGGACAGCCTGAGGTGTGTGTGTGTGTGTGTGGGGGGGGGGGGATCTCTGAGGAGTCGGGGCGTGACAGAAGAGGGGTCCCTGGATGCCCCGCTCACACACGGTACACCAATCTTCTAGTTTACAGTCCCAACCCCTCCGTCGCTGCATCCATTACCTCAGGGGACCCACCTCCACCACCGCCTCCCACCTCCACCACCGCCTCCCACCTCCACCACCGCTACAGGGACCTGTGAATCCTTCCTGGGTACCACAGCTCCGACCGCAGGCCGATGATGGGAGTGGAGCGGTTGTGTCACCCTGGAGGATATGAGTCTCAAACGCACACACACCTAGATGCAAAGACAGACACACAGAAACACACACACAAACATCTACTGTATGTACGCGCACACACACACGGGTGCACACACGCACGCACACACACGCACGCACACGCACACACACACACACACAGCGCGGCTCCAGCCTTCGCATCAGTCTGTCTCGCTCTTCCAGGAAGTGTGCGGTGTCGTGTGATGAGCGATGGGTTGCATCCAGAGACGAAGCAGCCCCCGCTGTTTGTTTGTCTCTGTTACACACGGCTGCAGAGTGACAGCTGGGACCAAAGCATGGTTCTGGCTCTGCCTGGCGAATGCCAAGGAACACAGGGGCTCCGCTGGGTTCTCCTCGTGTTTTATTCTAGAAAGAGAGAGAGAGGTTTGGTTTGAATACTCTTGGTAAACCATATTCATTATGGGCACTTAAGGGAATGTTAAATATTGCATAGGCTACTGCTTGTAAACCTCCGACATCAAGACTTGATTATGCAGTGATGGAAATCACAGTGTGATTGGGTGTGCTTGAGTATTTGCACGCGCGCGCACGCGCGTGTGTGTGTGTGTGTGTGTGTGTGTGTGTGTGTGTATGTATGTGAGTGAGTTTAATGGCGGAAGGCACTTAAGATAGTGTTGTGAAAAGGGAAAGGAAAATAACTGCGAATGAGAAAGAGAGTATGCTTTCTGTGTTTATTATAACTCATCTCTGTGTGTGTGTGTGTGTCTTTTTGTGTGTCTGGAAAATGTATTTTCGATCTGACCCAGGAAATAACAGTCTTATCTCCTGAATGCATCTGATAATGAATTACAGTGTTATTGCCTTAAAAAAAGGAAGAGCCCTCTGAGCCCTGTAGTGATCACAGTTCACAATGAATTGCTTGATAACTAATTCCTCCGATGCTGGTGTCTTCACATCAATTCCTCTCTGACCTTCTCTGCTGTACACTAGGGGCCCTATTTTAACAATCTACTGTAAGCGTACGGTCTAAAGCGCATGGAGCAAGTACATTTAGGTCGTGCCCAAATCCACTTTTGCTAGTTTAACGGCAGAAGGAATGGTCGGCGGGCCAGGCGTGTGGTTCAAAAGGGTTGTACTTAGTCTCGTCTTCCACTCCCTTTAAAAACCAGGTGCGCTTGCAACCTTGGCGGATTGCTATTATAATGGCGCATTTGCCAAGTAGTAAGAAAAAGCGCTTCTCTGCAGAGGAAACGGGTCTGCTCTTGCATGAAGTGAAAGGACGCAAGCAGACCATCTATGGCAACAGGATTCCTGAAGGATAAAATATCTTGATGTACACAATAATAATCTTTCACAAAGTAATCTTTTTATTTTTAATCTTTAGTATGTTTGTGCGCTTCTGCGTGTCCCTGTGTGTGTGTAACAAGCAGAGTGTAAGTGCGTTGTGCACCCGCCTATGTAGGCATATTACTGTCTTGATAATGCGCCCTTAAAATGAAATACTGCGCCATTGACTTCAGATCAGGATTTTGTTGGTCAATCGCTCAATTGCATTCCACTGCCTCAAGATAGCAAGGCGCCAACAACGCACCTGACCACACGTCATTTTAAGACCAACACGCCCACGGGCGCTCAGATGGGCGCAGGTGCGTTTGCTATTTAAACAACGTGGCGCTGGACAGAAAAATTATGACAACTGCCTCTGAAACTAGCAAAGACTTGCATCGCGCTTAGTGCCACTTTGTACCGGGTGTAAGATGGGGCCCTAGGAGTGTTGCTGTTTGTGTTGTTGTTGAAACAATACCTAGTGGTGCCATGTTGTTTTGGAGCTCTGTCAACTTCCTTAACAACTGGCAACACACAGGCAGTTTTGAACACTTGCCGAAGCAGTAAAATTGGGATTTTTCAGAAATGAGGGTTTCTATATATCCGGTGGGATAAAGACGATCCCAGACAAGCACAAGCAACTGGACTTAGGGCGAGTTTACAGTAGTTTGCTTCCATTTGTGGCCATGTTTACATAGGCCACGCTTATATGCATGATATATCAAAGTCAAAGTGAAGTCAAAGTCAATATGTGTGGATGAAGGTATGGTTTCACATTCGGTGTAAACACATTTACATTACACATGTAATAGGACCAACCGTTCCCTGGCTGTTGCGTTACTCTACCCTTAGTAGCTTAGTACAGTTTGCACCCCCCCCCCAACACACACATCCATTACCATAGAGACATCAAAGGGTTTCTCACAGCAGGGAAGGTTTTGTGGTTGGTAATAAATGCACCACCGAACACAGTTGTTGTATCATCATCTTCATGAAATATACACAGACAGAGAGGCTGTTTGGAAAGCCGGCCTACATGGCACTCATGCTGTTCCCTCACTCCCTGATAGATAATGGAGGACGGTGCCGCATAGAAACCAACTTCAATTTTGGCAATTCTTTGATTCTTAGATTTTTTATTATATTTCAAAATATTATTTATATTTATATAAGTGGATAAATTATGTAATTATAGGATTGAGAACATTCCCTGGTTGAGAGAGGATAGTATTAAAAACAATAGGGTGTCGTTCTACGAAGCCTTTTGTATTTAAGGTTTTCATCTGACAGTAATGACATGCATTAAAGGCCTCCACAATAAACACAACTAAGAGAGAGACTGAGTGATTGTGGTGGCTGTATGCAACAACAGTGAGAGCAGGAACGCAATAGCGATGGAGTTAATATCGGCCGATACCAAGCGGCAACATTTGATTCTCAGAAATGAAGCCAATAAGGAAGTGCCAAAACTTGTAGTTCCTCGAATGGCCACTTGAGGCTGGCTCCAAAAACGAGTCAATCCCCATAGACCCCCATGTTAAAATGTCCAACTTTACAGCAGAAATAAACTTGTTTACAGCCTAGTACAAAAACGGTTTTGGTCTCTATAGCTAATTTCCCCATTCATGACAACTGTACGGGGGGTGAATTTTTCAGTTGAAAAAATCAGTTGAAATTATATTAAGCCATAAATTTATCCATTCATTATACATAGCCGAGAGTTAGGCGGGAGTCTGACACTGCCAAGATGACGACGGCCCGAGCCTGCACACTTGGCTTCATACCCTTTCTTCAGAAAATCTATGGGTGACGTCACAGAGGGTTTGTCCATTTATTTATACAGTCTATGGCCGCTACACACGCAGTACGGTGCCTTTACATCTGTCCAGAGAGACCAGCTTCTGTGACCAACTGAGGATTCTTCTAGGTACTAAACTCACGAAACCTATTCATATAAGTCCCTATAGTTGTGGCAAAACACGCACCCAAACGCACCCAAACGCACCCAAACGCACCCAAACGCACCCAAAGAGCGTCGCGCTGCACTAATACAGCTCCTAGTTTGAGAGACTGTGCGCACAGATAGTGTTGCCGGGGGTCCCCTACCACACCTCTCCTGTTAAGCTCGATAGTCTCTTCAATTCCCACTCTCCAACTGAACATATTTAGCCCGGAGCCTGTGCCTCTCCCTCACAGGAGAAACAAGGCAGATGAGAGGAGAGCAAGGATGAATCGGAGGATCAGAGGGGTCTCCTGGGATTGCAACTGTCACGGATGGGGCGCCCCCCCCGTGACTGGCATCATATAGACCTCGGCTGAGCCCTCGCCAGGTGATGAGAAGGGAGAGGGAGACCTCCCTGCATGCATTGTTAGGCTGACTTGCTGTTTTAAGTCAGTTGCGTTCTGAGGTTTGCTTGCTTGGTAACTAGGGTTCTGTGATGTGAGCTGTGTGTTTGTGCCACGTCCGTTCTTATTGTGTGCTGAGCTGTCTTATGAGCTGCTATCGTGCAGTGTCTTGTTCCTTGTTTGGCTGTCTTGTCTTGTCTTGTGTTAAAAGTAATACATGCTATATACAGCCTGTGCTTAATATACCACCTATTTATTATTTGTATCCCTTATGGGAGAAACTATCGAACAACAAGAACGTACAAGGCTATTATATCAACGTTCTTGTAAGTTGTCAAACTCCCTGAGAACCAGAAGTATTGGTTACAATGAGACCAACAAACTATCTGTGTGTGTGTGTGTATGTGTGTGTGTGTGTGTGTGTGTGTGTGTGTGTGTGTGCGTGCGTGCGTGCGTGTGTGTGTGTGTGTGTGTGTGTGTGTTATATTTGAGGGCATAAAATCAAAGGGAAGCAGAAAACAATACAGACCATTGTCTCTGTTCTTTCCCGTGGTGGTTTAGGGGGAGACATGGTCTCCTCCGCCTTTTCCCCATCTTTACTTTGTTTATCCTCTCATCGATCTGTCCTCACCACTGCCCTGCTGTAGATTGCATCCTCTCCTCTCACATGCCCCCCCCACCGCACCGGGGGAATAAAGCTGGAGGCTGTCTCTGCTTACGCAGGGTTTTGCAGAGAATGCTGCTTGTGCCTGTAACTTAAAACGGTGCCTAAAGTGAGAGAAATTAATAGTGACATGCTCCCCCCCACCACACACACACACACACACACACACACAGAGAGACTTCCTCTAACCCAGGCTGGCGTTCACATTCATATTCGAGACAGGCTTCCTTGTTAAAACACGTCCAGAGATAGATGTTCCCCACTGCAGGGTTCAGGTCAGTGCGTGTCATCTCCTAACTCTGCGAGTAGAAGGGGGGGACCCATCTACCCGAGGTGCAATCCCCATCACGTGCACGTGAAAGTGTGAGCGATGGAGGTCATGAACCAGCTGCGTGAACACAGTCTCCTTCTTTTCCTGGCAGAATGAACTCATTGTATGGGAGCCATGCGCCGCTTGGGTCTGGGGCCCGTGAGCTTATGCCCACATGTCTTGACTCCATCGCTCCGTCCTGGCCAGGGAGGGGGCCCCTACCATTTGTGGCTGTAGCATTACCCACACCTATGCTGCACACCTATGTAGGGGCTGGGGTTAATGGCATTTTAAGTTATGTTACCTGGGCTCATTCAGCAGCAACACACGATCAGGTTCCCTTAACAACACAATAGTGACTTAGCGTAACTGTGTATTGGGAACTTTGTATTGAAATACTGATTAAGTAATTTGTGTGGTGACAGAGAGGCAACTGAGTTTTACCTGATTATGTGATATATTTGGAAAATTGTGATAGATTGAGTAATAGCTAATAGTAATAGTTTTTTTGGAACAGGCAAAAACAGCACGTTTTTATGTACAAAAATATATCTTTACATATTTCAGAATATGCTGTCATTAACATTCTATTGGTAACACTTTTAATTCACTGCATTCAAGAGTGCACCATGTTCCTGAAAAGTTACATGTAACTTGTGCACGAAAATACAGAGCACTTTAAGATTTGTTGATAAAAGATTAATATTTTATGAAAAGCTTTTAACTTTCTTTGCTGGGATGCTGTGTCCTTTGCCCCCCTATTAGCTTTCCCTATTTGTGAAATGCAAATTAATGAATGCATATTCTCAACTGTTAACATTTAATTTAATGTTGTTTTGATGGAGCCTGGGAATGGATAAAAACAAAGTGACAAGTGACAAGTGTTCTTATTCAAGCCCTGCAGAGATCAAACCCAACCAATCACAGCTGTTGTGGTTTGGGCGCTTCAACCCTCAATTGCCCCGTAATCAGTTTCAGTAGAGTATTACTTGTGTTTTTTTTTCTTTCTGAAAAAGCAAAATACTGGCCAGTCACACATAAGCAGCCACTCACCCAGGCAGGAGATGTTCACTTGGATTGATTCATCAAATAATTATATACTAACACCAAACAGAGCTCTGGTTTATTCACTCAGTTATCTACAGTTATCTACAGGGAAACTATAGTTCCATGGTAATCTCAGACCATCTGTTGCACGGGTGATGTGTATGCATGTATGCATGTGTGTGCTCTGCCTTTATATGTGTATTTTGCTGCGCTTAAAATGCTAACCTGCTCAGACAAGAGGACCAGCCATGTCCGGTGGCTATAGGCTAAGGACAAAGCTTGACACCGCAGAGCGCGCACATGTGCGTGTGTGTCAGAATGCCTCCACTTACATGGCCCAGGCTCTCTCACTGCCTGACTGTCAAGATAATTACAATTGGGCTGTCATAGACAGCTGCCGACTGTTTAGGCACACACAAACTGGGTATTGGTAAGACCATGGTGAAAGCCATTCCTCCATTGGAAGACAGAAGGAAAGGGGAAAAGAAAAGGACAACAGCATGCCAAATAGACAGAGTACCAAAGGACGCGATAGACAGAATACAGTACATGAATATAAGAAATAGTGGGGTAGGGGGAAAAAAGACAGAGAATAGAATAAGAAATAGAGTTTAGAGAGATGGGCAGCCAGCCAGCTACAGCTCCGGAGAAAGTCTGGGCCCACTGCCAGATGAACATGACTGTGTGTCCAGCAGTTGCTAAGACCATGCTGTTTGCTTTATTGGCCTTAAAGCACTGTTTATCTGCTGGGATGAAAGCCCCCCACCCCACAGTACACACACACACACACACACACACACTGCAACACCGCTCCTGGGGCTAGCAGGCAACTCAAATTATCGCATAATGGAGCCTTGCACCTTCTCTGAAGCCAAGCCACCTGGGAAATTGGATGAGATGGGAGAGTTCTTTAGTTGTGTGTGTGTGTGTGTGTGCGGGCACGCGCGCGCGCGCGTGTGTGTATCTGTAAAAGAGAGATAGACATGGAGAAATAGTCCGATAGAATCGCTCCACGTGTCACTGTGTTGCCAGAGTCTGAAGCGACGTGCTGGGGGGTGAGGGAGGCATGTATACTGTGGATCAGTCCATCAGTCCCCTATTGACAGGAGAAATCATTAGTTAATGCTCAGTGAGGAAAATCAAAGAACAAAGTAAATAGGTATGTGATATTCCCTGCCAGCTGTGGCGTATTGTCTGTTTAAGGCTACTTCAAAGATGAAATTCATCTGCAACCTCCTCCAGTGCATAAGGAAAACAAATTGGTTGAACGCGTAGATTAGTTGTCATTAGTTGATGCGTGGCCTATTTGTACTCTCGGCCCGCCCCTTGCCACTCCTTAATGTGAATCACTGATGCCGTGGGCTAGAGCGCTATACAAAGAAATGTAACAGCATAGCTCCAGCTCAGAGTGTGCACTGACTCGTAGCTAGACAAACAAATCGATACGCAGTCCACTCGGTTCCATTATCTGCCGGAAAAGTTAACCACCAGCGCCAACAACAACAAGAGCATGTGGCGTCACATTGTTGTGATGAGGGGGAGGAGAGGGACAAAAAACAAGATGAATTCCCATTTCATTTGAGAGCAAAAAACAACAACATATACACACAGCCATCCTATTGATCGAAGAGAAGTTGGGGGTAAAATATTAATGCTTAAATCAGCATGGCTCAGTTGAGCCAAACTCTAGGCATCATCGGCGTCAGTTACAGCAGCGAAGTCGTGATGATGACAGATTGTCTCCAGACTTTAGATTAAACTTTCACAAAAATTGACGTGGTATCTCACTGTTGGATTAAAAACGGATGTTGTCTTCACAAATCTACTCAAATATTAAGAGGCAATGTTTGCCTTTCACACCATCTGTCACCTCTCTGGGTTCTGTGTTTCATAACACATTCTCAGTTGCTACACAGCATTGTCACATGCCTGAGGGACTCTGAGTGAGTAGAATATTTGTAATCATTACTCATTTTAATATATATACATTCCCACTTTTTGAATCTATGAAAGCAGTAACATTTATAGTATGCAACATAAATTATGCTGCATATATAGGGAACATAATATATGCTATCTCTTTGAAAGCATTCAATATACAGCCATGAAAAAAATTTAAGACCACTGCATATTAAAAATATAATATATACAGTATATATATAATATGTAAATATTGTTGTATGTTATTGTAAGTGTCCTGAGTGTCTGAGTGACAGACTCAGAGGGTGCAGTTGAGCCCCTAAATCGTTGACTTTGGTATGAAATAATATTCTGGACTATTCTGGACTATACTGGAATATACTAAACTGAATCTGTATTTTCATCCACTTCCATTATTTCTCAAAAGCACTGCTAACATACAAAGTTGCAAAGCTGACTGCCGTCTTTACTGAATCTATTCTCAAGTTACTTCAGTTTGTAGAATCAAATTGTTGTAGTGTTTAATTTAAGATATATTTATTCAACTAAATTATTCAACAACAAACATGACTAACTATGTAAATTCAGTTAATTCACGGAAGACGACTGCGGGAGCACTAAATATTGAGGTAGGGAAGCTAGAGAGTCGAGGGTTTAACAAAAGTTCAATTGGTCTTTAGATGCCTATTTGCAATGACATTATTTCTGATCTTTTAAATGTCTCTGCAAGTCTGCTTCACTCTCATAAAAATACATTGGCTCATAATTTAAATTAGGCTGGATGATATCTAATTTAGAGGACACTTATTCATATCTATTTGGTTATACAGTACCAGTCAAGGGGCAGTGTTTTATGCGGTTGCTGGGCACTCACCCCTTCAAAATATTGTGTCAGTGAGCACCTCACCGAAAGGGCTAGGGACAAAGGCTCCATTTAAAATTCACTGTAATGTTACTGTAGGTGACAGTTAATCCGGTGTTCACAAATTTAAAATGTAAGTTAATGAATGTAAAGGAAGAATAATAAAGGATAAACAGTTGATGTTTAAATGAAGTAAGGTACTGTAAGCTGTCATTTGCAGTTTTGCAGCCTCTGTAGCTGAGGTCACCGCTAATCAGCCAAACTGGCACAAGCATATAATTATTACACATACACAGCGGAGAGCTTGGCCTCTGGGGGAGTGTTTTGGCCGGCACATCCTTCCGATTTCTCTTTTTTGCTATCTCACTTTCCACAATTAACTACCTCTTCCCATTTCTTACAAGCACTGTATTTTGCTTCTCCGCTGTCTTTGCTGGTGTTACTATTTTTACTATTTCAACAAGGTTGCTTGGTCACAGAGGACTGTGGGGCGCGCTACAGGAGAGAATGTTGGCTGAGATCGATGGTGCAGACAGGGTATTTCTGTAATGCCGGCCTTAGAGCAAGCCCACAACCACCACCCGCCCACCCTGGGGCCTAACACATATGGCCTCTTGAGGTGGGCAGAGAGGAGAAAAGAAAGACAAAGAGAGGCAAGCCAAGGGAATGGTTAGTGAAACTTTTAACCTTGAAGACAGATGAAAGGATGCAGGCTGGGAGAGGTGAGCTATGGCTTAAAGCTGCACTTTATGCTTTAGATGATCCAGGACAAAGTCCAAAAAGATGACTTTCATGTATTTTTTTATTAAAATACTGTCTAAAAAATGAGCAGAACGTAGTTTGGTTCATTAGAGTATAACTGCTTAATTAAGTGGTGCATTGTCATTTTATTTTTTGTATTGGTGTGATTGTCTGTTGATGGTGTTGCTAAAAAAAATATAAACTTCATGTGAAGTTCCTTATATTGTTCTACTACTTTGGTTCAAATTCATTTTGAAGACCAGTCTGCCAGGCATTGGACCAGGTTGGGCTGTATGGAATCCAATATCTTTATTATTGACTGGAGGCAAATTTACACAGAGGTCACATACGGTCCATTCGATATAATACAAAAGATTCCATGTCATATTAATAACTCATGCTTGCAGCATACTTCAATAAACAATAGTCATTGTGTCAGACACAGAGACGCGTTCAAATCCATTTAACCTCGCCTCACATTATGTGTAGTCAGCGAAGACAAAATGAAGCCTAGATCTGGGAATGATCAATTATTCAATACTTTAATGAAGGTGCACAGAGGTAAATTTGCTTAGTAAAACGACACGTCCCAGGGAGAGGGAGTACAATGAGTGACGCAGGACAAACAGAAAGGCTGTAAGGTCAAAGAATATCAATATTAATAGATGTAAAAAGAAAAGGAGCTGCAGAAAACCCTGTAAGTTAAGGTTATTTACAGGATGGTTATACACATACACATAACCACTCTAAATCGTTTTGAAAGGATTCTCCCAACACAACGTAAATTGAATTATTCATTAACAATTTATGATAATTATTAATAATTGTGTGATTTTATTATTAGTAATATTAGTAATTAGTTATACAGTAGAAAACAAAGTCTTTCTTAATGGTTCAACATTAACAGAAGTGGATTAATTAAAAGACCAGTTTAAAAGCTATATGACATTTAGCATACAAATACATTGATTGTTTACTGCTATATATACCATCAACTGATGGACTATTTGCGTTACATTTGCACTTGCAGACGCCTCACACTGTCCAGGTTAGCCCTTTTCTCTATAGGGGTGATCTCCTGCTTTGCTCCTGACAGGATGCCACATCTTACTGTGGGTTGGGTTCCTAGTGGAGTGTTTCCACAAACAAGCATGTGCACGTATGCACGTGTGCACATAGGGACACTGTATCTACTGCATAGCCTCATATCTGTAATAAGGTGGCTGACTTGATTTTGGAGGATTACTGGGTTCAGCTTCCACAGAACATGAATCAGGCTCAACAGCGACCGTCGCTGTCATTTTAATGTGTGCTGTCACAGCGGGGACATGCCATAGTGCATACGGGAGCATTATTTATTATTTATTTATTATTATTATTTATATCAGTAAATACGCCAGCCCTGTTACGTGAATACATCGACCTAACCCCGCATTGACCTTTAAGTGACATCGAGGTGTCTGGAATAATTTTACTCTCAGAGCTCTTGCACTCCTCTCTACTCCTCCCACCACAGTGCCCATGGCCTCACATCTGCTCCACCTCTTCCCTCTACAGACGAGTGGACCTAACAATGAGCTGGAAATGTGGGGTTGCTATAATGTAATGGAGTATATGTTTGAGGTGAAGGTCACATGGTCTGTTAGCACTAAAACAGACACTACAGCCCTCTGGAACACAGCGGGAGAATGAGGCTGCTACACAGTGCTGGCTCAGAGGGGCCCTGCTGTCAAGGACAACTGTCTGCGGCCGCTGCGTGCTCTGCTGTGTTACACTGTGCCCCAGCCAGCCCAACCTTATGATTACACACACTTTTAAATGCGTGAAATAGCCCTAGATCTGGAGGGCCCAGGGTTTGGGGCCGCCACGTCATGCAGCAGCCAGCCGGCCAAATCCTCTCTCTATCAGTCACTCGACCTCTCTCTCTCTTTTAATGCTCATGTATTGTGGGAGGGGAGGATCAGAGGGCCGGGGGGCCACAGGTTGACAGTCCCTGTTTGAACCCGTGCAAAGTGCACGGGTCACAGCAGCTATTCTGGTTTACATGTACGTGCGAGCGCACGTTGCATGTGTTTGTATGTCCATCTGTGTTTGTCTTGAGTGGCAGGTAGTTCGTCTCTAATTAAAATCACCATTTGTTGCCGCCGGGAACAGCAACCATCGTCACAGCGACAGTTGGCCCGCTCGGCCCCCCGAGCAATGGTTCTCCAGCTAATGAGAGGCGAAGAGATGTCTCTCTCTCTCCATCTCTCTTTCTTCTTGTTGTCCTTCACAGGCTTTGTTGTTTCTTTTCTTTCTTCTCTGTCATGCTTCCTGTCTTTAATCTCCTAGCATTGGCCTCATAAACTATGTTGTTTCTGTCATTGTGCTCTGAATATACACTCATCTGTCTCTCCGTGGATTACCTCCTTTTATTTCTCTTGCCATTTCACCTGTATTTGATGTTTTTTCTTCTCATATTCAGGGAACTTTTTGTTCCCGGTTTGAGGAATGTGTGTGTAGTCTATAGCCTAAACTACCTGAAGATGGCACTATGGCTCACTTGTATGGGTCCAAACCATGGGTTCAAACACTGAAACCCATCAACTACATACTATGGCGGGCGAAAGGTAGCTTATGATATGATGGCTTCCTCCTTAAATGTTAAAATCCACTTCAGATATCAGAGATGGTCCTCTAGTGTGCAACCCCTGTTCTGCACGACTATGTGTTGCCTCTGTGTGCTGGCCACATTTTAGGCTACACCAGCGAGAGACAAGAATGATGCATTCATAAAAAAGAATAGCCTTGTGTGTCAGTGTTGTAGCGTTGGGATTAGCCTTTCTTGTTTACTCAGTATTCCCCTTTTTTGGTGGCTCATGAGTTAGCATGTGTTGTACATTGTGAGTGGATTGTGAGTTGTGCAAATGCATAGGTGAAGTAACCTTGTTACACATGATGCACATGATGTAGCACATGATGCTGTCCTTATTCTAGGAGAATGTTATCTACTTGCAAAACTGGTGGTTAACCAGTTCAACTGTTGACAAATGTACTAATTGTAAGTCACTTTGGATAAAAGCGTCTGCTAAATGCTGTTAATGTAAATGTAAATGGATTTCAAGAATTTAAACTTCTGACTGTTAAAACTGAAAGTGTGTCATATGCACGTAGTATGAGGTCAAGATTTCCAGCAAGGCGTTACATTACTGACATTTTGGACACAACGTTGTGTGAGTTAATTCAGACCATTAATAATGGCATCTTAATGATCCAGCTGCGCCTCATCTTCTCTCTTCTCTACCTCCGTCAGAGGATCTCGAACCTTTTGGTCATTCATTACTTGTGGTTGTTGGGGTTATTTTCATATTATTTTTAGTCATGTGTGCATTTCTTTAAAAATACTGTTATTACGTAAATTGCCTTTTTAAATCTATTTTCTTACAAGCCATTTCTCTCTCTATCTCTCACTCTTTTACTTCCCCCAACTTGATCAATATGCATTAAACATAGCATCTATACGTACTGTTCCTAAATATCTTTGGAATGTCTGCGAGCACACATCAGCCATTTTGGAATTCAGTGCACCACTTATCTGTCTGTGTTTTGCAGCTTATCATCTTAGCTTTGACTTTGTTTGCCTCAAGAAATGTCATGTTAATAATTTCTGCTGTAATTCAAAAGTTAAAAATGTTAAGAAAGCCATGGTGGTATGTGAATACCGATTAAATTATTCAATATGGGCAGCAGATTATTTGAGCTATCTGTCTCTATCGTGTAAAAGAAATGCACTCAAACTAAACGATTATGTCATGTACATCTACCTGTCTGGGTGATGACCTTTACTATATAATGTCTTATGAAAAACTTTGTCTTTGACTAAAGGACTGACAGAATTGAGGTAAATGTAACATTAAATAAATACTTAAAAAAAAAATTCCAAATATTATGAATATATTGTATCTTGCGCTTTGCATAGTATGTTTTGTGTGCTTGTCAATCCTTTAGATGTCAAGTTGAAATTAATAATTCAATAAATACTTTATTCCTTGCCCAAGCAATATACATATAATTCAGCTTGCCATGGGCTGATATATATGCAAAATGGGGTCTATCGTCAAGATTTAAATCTACCAATTTTTGTGTTTTCCTCACTCAATTATTCTATTTTTCTCTTTATCCAGCAACTAACCAGCCATCAATTTGTCAGGGAGCATAACTGCTGTCTGCGACAGGCCTACAATCTTATTCACTCACCTCAATGGTTCGTTGCTTTTAGCGATAGGCCAAAAGAGCCTCAAATGTAGCCTTGTTGAGAGTGTCAAGCCCTGTTAGGCACAGGGCTTATTAGTGTGTTCTTTTACTAGCTTGTATCCTCAGTCCCAGAGTATCCATGGTCTTGGATTGACAGTTAATAAAGGGCTGAAGGTCTAGCCTAAAGAAAGCTGTTAGGCTTGAGGGGAGCAAATAAATGACAACAATTCATAAAGTCTTCAGCTTTCAAAAGATCTGATGGCCAGTACTGTATTAAAACCTGAAATTCATGTAGGCCTAATGAAAATGTAGACATAAGAAATGCAATATGGTTGAAGCGACCTGCTTTAATATACTAATACTAATAATACGGGTATTTGGAATCAATGTAATAATTCCCTCTTAACTTAATGCTACTAATTACAGTTAATATAATATAACATGGTCTATACATTTATGATGAGATATGTTAAGTTAATATAAGTCCTTTGTTTGAATGGACATGGGTCTACAGAGGGGATCTCTCTCTCTCTCTCTCGTTGTAAACTCATACGTTACAGGGAGGCCTAAATTGTATTTCAATATGGGTCCACTACAGTAGGCCTATACTGTTCTAGAACCAAATATGTCCATTTTTAAACTCAGTCTAGTTTACCATGAATGGAGCCAAGATGCATGTTCACCATACATCTACCAGGTTTGTTAGGCATCTTGCTGGCCCCAAGCCCCCTAGCTCAGCAAGAGATAAAACAAATTACTCTGAATTATCTTCATACTATTAAATTATCTACTCTGTCCATGGTGCTGATATTGTACACCCTAAAATTTTCTAAGTAGGCTATAATCAAATATTTGGCAAATGCAGGTAGGCCTAATCCAAATCCATCGCATTCATGAAAATGCCGTCTTTATTCTCACGTGCGCTACATAGTGGGTCCGTTCTCGTCACTAAGCTATACTTTATCCCTAAAATACTGTAAACCTCTATTCGGCGTTTTTCACCACAGGGTGGCCCTATGTCTCTCCTCCTCGACGCTCCTCCTTGCCACGGTCACCATAAAACATAGCCTCCCTCCTCCTCCCTCTCCCAGTCATTCCTTCCGTCGCGCTGCGCGAAGCCAGCAAGCCGACAGTCCTGCACTCCACGACCCAGTGCGAAGATGGTTGGCGGCTCATGCGCTCGCAGGTTGGCCCGCCGATCGCGGTCCGCCCTGATAGCAGCTCTCACGGTGCTTCTCGTACAGACGTTGATAGTGTGGAACTTCAGCAGCCTCGACTCCGATGAAGAGAGAGAAAACGGGGTCTCGAACATGAGAGAAAAGAGAGACCGGGTCGCGGACAACAAAGGCAGCAGCAACGAGTATTTGAAACGCGGGGTTCAGCAGCAGGAGCATCATCTCCCACCGGGGAGAGGGACAGCACGTCACATACAGCAGCCGGTAAGACAGGCGCGCTATAACGACGTTTGATCGAGCAGACACTAGCTTGTTGTGCGAAGGATAGCCTAAAACCCCTCATAGATCGGCACGGCATGCAGCTGATCCTAACATTCCCAAAACCACTGCACGCTCGTCGGAAGAGATGCACACGACGGGGCCCTAAAATGAATGAACGTATTGTGCGTGCCGTGTGGTACACTACTCCGACGTAGGTTATATCTTAGGGCAAAACATGTCTGCTCTTAACGGAAATCACACATTCTTTCAAACGAATGCAAATATCTGCAGCTTGCATTTCTATTTGGAGCCAGTGCCACAATGTGCTATTTTGGAAGCTATGGCTGCAGCCCAGACCCCGATTGAAATGCAAAGATTGGGTGTGAAACTTGAAGTCAGGGTATGTCACTCCAATGGAAAATAATGACATCTCAAATCCTTTGATTGTTGAAGGTGATAAGCCTAAATGGTATTACAGGCTAGTAGTCACTCATGGTGGTGATATTGCCTGTGGTCGATTTTAGTTTTTTTCCTTTAGGACTGAGACTGTACAGTAGGCTACTGTAGCTTTATAGCTATTTGTATCGACGGGCAATATTCTACTAAAATACAATTATACTGATGTAGTCTATATGTCACATGTTACTAAAGAACTAAAACATCCTTGGCAATGGATGCACCATTTGATGTGATCTTGCTAAACAACTCGGGAACTGATTCTGATGGTTGGAAAGTCTAATTGCAGTCACTCCCATTGTTTTCCAGAAAGTGGGCTTTTCGTCTATGAAAAATATTCACAAACTACCCTATTTTATTTAGGCAGAGAACTAAATAATCTAATAGGCTAGCTGGGCTTAGATTGTTTGGTCACAGTTGTCTATGGCATATCTACAGCCTGTAGAGTTCACCAAAGCTGCCTGCCAGAGATAGCTTGTTTTTGAGACACCATGCAATCAGTTTATAATTGCCTTAGACAGAGTGCGATACACTGTGGGCTAAGGACGCTCTGCATATAGAAGCAGTCACTCACACAAGCGTGCGCTATCATCTGTCTCCTACGGGTATTTTTTACGGTGACTCACTCGATTCATCTGGCGCGTGTTGGTCTTTGTCCCGCTTGCCTGCTCCTCCGGGCTATCATCAACCACAGTGTATAGAGAGAAAGTCATTCCAAGGACAGGTGGAATTTGATGTGAGGTGAGTCGTTCGGGGGGGGGGGGGGGGGGGGGGGGGGGGGGTTCCTTCCACAAAGGCCACAATGTGCCATCGGGGTCAATTTTTATACCCTTTTTTTTTTTT
>JAOEHI010051736.1:0-48579 GCA_025447815.1 Percopsis transmontana | reverse complement strand
CAGCTGTATATATATATATATTTAATGTTAACTGGGGTTAAATGTTAACTTAGGTTAACATTACATAATAATGACTGAAAGCCGTATAAGCAACACTTAAGATATAGGGCCCCATCTTACACCCGGCGCAAACTGGTGCCAAGCGCGACACAAGTGTCTTTGCTAGTTTTTTCCCACCCAGCGCCCACGTTGTTTAAATAGCAAATGCACTTGCGCCCATCTGAGTTGTTCTTAAAACGAGGTGGGGTCAGGCACATTGTTGGCATGCAGAAAATTAAAAAGAAAAGAAGATAACTATGTGAAAGATTATTATTGTGTACATCAAGATATATTATCCTGCTGGAATCCTGCTGGAATCCTGCTGTTGCCGTGATGGTCTGCTCGCATGCTTTTACTTCGCGCACAAGCAGATCCATTTCCTCTGCAGTGAAGCGTTCTTTCTTACTACTTGGCAAATGCAACTTTATAATAGCAATCGGCCAAGATGCAAGCGCACCTGGCTCTTAAAGGGAATGGGAGATGACACTCTTATTGGTTTATTGCATATTATGGCCAAAACACACCCATGAAAAATTAAGAGACTAAGTACAACCCTTCTGAACCGTGCGTCCGGCGCTGAAAACCAATTTTTCCGCCGTTAAACTAGCAAAAATGGAATTGAACACGCCCTAAATCCACTTTAGACCATGTGCTTACATCATTCAAATAAGGCCCCTAGTGTGAATAATTCACCATATAATTCCATCCATAAGTCCAACATGAAGTGGAGCTCGACCAAAGTTTTAAATGTGGAGAAAGGAGAAATATGTGATCTCAGAGGGAGAACTTAAGACTTACATGTTATAGGCAGCGTGCAATTGATAAGCAGTGCAGAGGGAATGTACACTGACCTGAAATGTGACCTCAAAGGCTCTGAGTGAGGGGATTGATTACCTGTCCAGGATTTCTAGATTGTGAGAGGTAGCATAGTTCAAGTATAGGATTGTCCACTGCTTTCAGATGGGCTCCTTCTTTGATCCCCACAGAGGCTGCGAGAGTTGTTGCAATGAATCTGGGATAGAAAACAACGGATTCGAGTCCCATGAGTAAGAACACTCAGACACACTATACACAGTACAAACATGTTGAATTGTTATTAGCAATCTACTTAAATCAAGCAATGAGCACCTCCAACAAACAGTCAGATAAGTAAACATGACTGAGACTAAATAAATACATTTTAGATTTATTGAAGTTATCCTCCTAAATTGCTTCAAAGTACCGCATGTGGAGGCCCACAGTACGTTGTCTTCACGGCTCGTCCTTGTGTGACACACTATACTGGGGAAGTTCTCTGTCTAGCTTGTTTCCTCCCATTCCTCCCTTGCCTTTTAATAATATGTGCCCATACGGTATATCATAATCCTTGTTCCATCCTCCTTTCCGACCACACATGTGTGTGTATATATATATATATATATATATATATATATATATATATATATATCCTCCTTTCCACTCTGTTAACTCTTAGAATATTAAGCACTTTGCCGGAATTTAGGCTGCTAGCAAGTACTGACTGTTTTGAAGAGTGAATGATACCTTTCGAGTAATGTAATAAAAAATAAAAATAAAAGAATTGCATGTGTGAAGTAGCCTTAAGACATGATGCTGTCCTTATTCTAGGAGAATGTTATTTGCTTGCAAAAACTGGTGGTTAACCAGTTCAACTGTTGACAAATGTACTAATTGTAAGTCGCTAAATGCTGTAAATGTAAATGTAAATGACCTCACAACGAGAGCTGTGGAAATCAAGGTTATCTGTAGCATGGAGGTGGATGTGATGTGACAAGTATAAATGCTTAGCTCAAAGATCACACTCGGAGCATGAATTCCAATCCCAAAATGCTACCTAGCCTTTGTCATCAATAAACATTAACCGACAGTTTTACTTGGGCTTGGGAAGGCCAAGTATAATACTGATAGCAATTAAGAGTTCGTATTTTACACCCTCCCCCGCACTCCAAAAAAAAAGCACAGTTATATCCTGAGGCGGCCCTGCTGTGCCTACTCACCTTTCAAACACGTATCTGACAAGTAAGAAGGCCACAGCATAGGGGACGGTGACGTAGAGCTGTGAGGCCTTGGCGTAGACACGCCCCTCTCGGTCCCGCAGGTCAGCCCATGTCAGGTTGACCGGCAGCCAGATTCTGTCCCACCAGAACAACTCGTAGAGCTCTCGAATCATCCCTCCTGCTGGTGGGGGAAGGCTGGGGGGGGCGGGTATCAGGAACACATCAACACCAGGGTGGCTACCTGTTCTGGGGCCTGAACATGGGAAGATCCAGTTAGACTTCTCAAACCATCACAATACACAAATTAATTTCATTGAAGGATGACCGCAAACAACTTTAGAACTTCACTATAAAGTTCAGATGAACTGTAAAGGTTGTGCTATAGAGTTACTGCAAGCATTTCCGTAACAGTCATTTATGATGAAATGATGCTGGACATATTCCTAACAACAACAGGTGTGTAGAAGTCGTCATGCACTCTGGCTAGGAGAACATCAAGTCCTTTATTATTATACAAATATTGACATAGTTCCTCCCTCTCTACAAGTACACTCCCAAAAGAACCCACACGGGGGGGGGGGCATGAAACATGACAGAAAGCCACAATGAAAGCCTGAGTTGCAGCCTAGCAACACATCACAGTACAAAGTACAGTACTTCATAATTGAGAAATGGGCTTTATGTGGGTGACTTAAAAAAAAAAACTCTTGCTGTGCTGGGGCTATCAACGACTTCTATTGGAGCCCTGGGCTGACAAGTAGACTGTAACACCCTATTATGTGTAACTATGAATCATTTGGTTCAATCTTTAGCTCAGCTCAGACAATGGGCAGAGTGAGAACTATCTCCCAAAGTGACAGAAGTAAGAACACTGGGACTATATTCACACCCATTTATGTTTTCTCTTCTAGGCTTGATGATAGCCAATTAAAATTATAGGATTTCAATGGAGCATTCCACACCGGTGCTAATTTAAAAATGAATCCAGTTATGACTGCTAGCACACAATGAGATCTCAGATAGTACAGCAAGCAAACAGGTTGTGTACCTCAAGCTGATAAAACCTATATAGTAAATGTACACACATCACATTTTGGGACAAACACTAAATGTATAGCTCTAAATCTTACCTACAGCATCTTTAACTTCTTGATGGCACACAAAAAGAAAAAAAATGCCAGCAATCCAGGCCCTGTTTAATAAATCCTGTCCATCTTTTTTTTCTTCGGAAGAACGAGTTTCAAGAACAATCAATATTTTTTTAACACATAAAATGTATTATAGTACTTTCATGACACCAGTTATGCATTCAAAAGATTATTCAGTTTCAGGCATAGTCACATGAATAGCAATTAGCCAGACTTCCTGTAAAAGTAGAAGTCCTCAATGGAAGAAAAAAAAACTGAAAGAAAATCCATGAAAAAGCATCTTTCCAGTCTTAGCTGCTTTGTGATTTCTCCTTAAGAGAACATGCTCTCTGGATCTTATTACGGTACATCCAGCTACCCTGAGAACACAGGCTTTATTCATCCTAACTCAGCCATGACAAAGCTTAGCGAGTCTACACACCTGAGTGAAAGACCTCAGTTCCTGGAAATACTTCAAGCAACTGTTTTTTTTTTTTGTGTGTGTGTGTTTTATTTTTTCTGCTTCAGGCAGCGTTGAGCATTTACCCTCTCTGGAGGTGGATAATTTACATAGGAAAGGTATAAAAATGCGAAAAAATGCGAAAGGTAACCAAGACTTGGTTACCTTTATGGCTAAACCGTGGCACGGCAACTTGCAAGGTCATAGGAAGACAGAACGCCTTACCTTTCAACAGACGCTCATGTGCTAAAGCAGGGCAGGTACATGGGCTGTCCTGTCCACACCAGGTGACTGTTGATCCAGTGTTTGCTGTGCTAATTTACAAATGGCAATACCCTCTATTCCTCTGCCACACAACGGGGCTGCTATAGGCACTCACTCTTTGTTTGAGATTCTTCAGGTGTCACACCCAACTCAGGTACAATTGCCTGGGTGTTTTCTTTTCCTCCCCCCCTCCTCTCCTCTCCTCTCCAGGTAGTAGGCACAGAGTAGGTTAACGGGTTCACATGACAACACACAAATTTTCTCCCTACCCTCAAGGGATCCTCACTGCCTTATTTCCACTGTGTCCCTAATAAAATACAGAGGATGATGGTCTCTTAGAGAACAGGCCCTGGTGAAATGAATGGTTTACTTTAGGGGGTTAAGTGAGGGTGGTGTTAAATGACAAGCCATGACAGATACTGTTTTTGCGGAACAGAATAAACAGTCGTCATGCAGGTGTAGGATCGTCATGTTTGCTGAGCAAAAGAGCAAACATGTGCCAGGGATATCTTACGCTGTATTATGCAAAGCTAAAATCAATAGTGCCTATTCATCGTGCTCTCTCGTTAGCAGATCATTAACTTGGGCGCTGCTTGCGGTCACTGTGAACATGGTGTACCTAATGGGCTAATAAACACACCTTCCCAACCGACACTCTACAGTAGAATATGCCTCAATTTTATATGATGTATTGGAACAAAATATATACGATATACAACATCTGGGTTAATCATTTATTATTTCATTGTGATGGATACTGATGACGGGAGTAGCTAACAGCCTCAACCTGCACTAAGAGCTTTAGGAGAGACGAAGGGTTGTATGGAAACAGCTTCTTAAAGTGCAGCCTAGTTATGACCTCTCTGAGCACTGACAGACATAAGACCGTTTTCCCGCCTGACGTCCGTCCTACCGGCTGCGCTTGTGGGACTGACATTTTTCCACTGTGCGTTTCCCCCACGCAACACAATGTGCTCGTTCCGCCAGGGCCGGGCCCGGTCTTTGTACTCGGCGATGCGTCGGGCGGCTGGCGCTCCGTCTGTAGGTTTCCAACGGATGCGGGCATTCGCCTAGCCTCCTGGTTTACACCCGCGGCACGCAGACTACCTTCCCCACAGACAGCGGCCCGTGGCCTCAGGTCTTCCTCTCTATTGACCTTTGAACCTGACGAATCTGATGTTTCCTCAGCCTCAGAGCCCTCAGAGCTATCATAGTCCACCAGGCCCAGCCCCGAAGCCAACACAGCACCGCCCACTGACTGCACACACTCTGCAGGCTGGGCACAGAGGCCAGACCGAGCCCAGTCTGGTATCAACACGGGGCCCAGCTCATCCTTATAGACCAGTGGAGATGCACCTCTGCGTGACACAGGCTCCACAATACTACAGTTCAACCACTCTTCTAGTCTTTGGCATGCCAGGGTGAAGCACTCCCAAGTAGCCAACAGGAGCTTCAAGTAACGCACAAAGTATTCCAGGAAGCAGGTCTCCGTGGAGATCAGGAAGTCCAGGAGGATGCTGTGATCGAAGGAGACGCTCTGGAGAAGAAACAGGAAGTGGCAGTGGGGGTTGGCTCCAGCAGCACATGCTGCCTCTGAAACGGCAGCACCGCGCCCCCCAGCGGACTGGCTGCAAGGAGACACAGGCACCGTTTAACTTCTTCACTTTAGCAAGAAGTAGAGTAGTTCCTCTCAATTGAGGGATTTCATACTGACTGCAGAACAAAACATTCAGGATAGTCTAGTGGTCTAGGTGTTGGAGTCCCAGCCAGAAGGTTGTGGGTTCGAGCCCCAGAGTTGGCCTACCTGTAAGCATCCTCTAGCAAGATTCCTAACCCCCATCTCCATGTAATTGTAAGTGGCTTTGGATTAAAGCGTCTGCTGAATTACGCAATTGTAATTTTGCCCAGAAAGGTTTTAAAACACTGAAAATGTGTAATTGTATGACACTTGACCCATCATGCCTGATGTACATACATACACATACAATCACATTGCATAAACAAGCTGTTCCTGTACCTGTGATGGAGAGCTAATGCAAGCAACACTTTGGCAGCTTCCATCATGTCATCATCCTGCTCTGCAAACACCAGGCTGAGCCAGGAGCAAGGGTGAGAACACTCCTCCAATGGGACGCCTCGCTGTCTCAGGAAGCCTAACAGAGCCTGCAGATACGGATGCAGTTGAGCCTCCACAGCACTGTCAACCCCTACTGAAAACAGACCAATAAGGAATTGCTCAGCGTGTGCTTTTTAAAATTGTAAGTTAGGCATGACTGCCCCCTGCTGTGCAAATTATGCATTATTGTTAAATGGCAAATCGTCACCAAATCTTTTTAAACTTACACCCGGTACAGAGAGACGTATATTTAAAATTAATAACTTTTTTTAATGACACGTTTTGTATGCTTACTTATCTACTTAAAACTTTAAATCACATATTTAGAAGGTTTATCTGGACTGACTTTTCCAGAACAAAACTACCTCATCCTTACCTGTGGCTCCAGTGGCTCCAGTGGCAGACTGGCTCCGGACCTCCAGGGACTTGAGAACGACCAGGCTGACAGCTCTCAGCATCACGTAGTCACAATGCTGACCAGCCCCGCTGCAAACGCTTCCGGTTCCTCCGAGGAAGGAATGCGCTGCCTCTACTGGAACACACTGCAACCAACCTGCGCCCACCGCTTGCAGCACAATATCGGAAAGCATTGTCGTATCGGCACGGAAATGCTCGTCTCTGAGGGCCGAGGGCCCCGGTCCTAAAGCCATGTCCTCTCCTGCCTTCTGAAGCAGTGTCCTCTTTAGCACCAGCAGGATCTGCTTTTTCACAAAGTATTTGGGGGTGGAGGCCGCTGCTCTGAGGAGCGCCGCGGCATGTGCGTGGGTGAGCCTCTGACTCTGCAGACAGGTGCCGGATCTAGGGACAAACCTGGTGGCTGTCAGGACCTCCAGAAGGTCCAGGAGGGAGGAGAAGGCTGTGGCTCTGTCACCGACACCGGTGAACAGGTCCGCAGATTGACTTCTACACTCTCGCCCCTCGGGGAGAAACTTTGAGTACAGGCCGCTTAGGTGGGGGTCGAAAGCTTCAAGGAGCTGTTCAAGCATCTCTGACAAAAGGAAATGAATTGCTTTACAATGCGGATTAGAAGCATAAGTAAAAGCAATACACAGTGAAAGAACCGAAGCCCTTTATCTTCTATTAAAAACAATCATCAAGGTTTAAGCTCTTTGTTTGTATTTAAATTGTTAACAATTATGTTAAGGATTAAATGGTACAATGTACGTTGTGAAATGTATTGCTAAGTTAGCCCTGATGGCATGCTGCTGTCATTATTCCAACAGAATATTGTGTTACGATGACTGGTGTATGACCTTCAGTTATCGACAAATGTACTTCTTGTAAATTACTTTGGATAAAAGCGTCTGCTGAATGCTGTACATGTAAAATGTAAGGATTGTTAATACACTAACCTGTTTTACAGTCAATAGAAACCTTGAGGGTTTTTTTCAAGACACTGGTGAAAGACCATATGCATGCATCCAGCTCATTACAAGGGCCAGCATTCTGAAAGGCTTGCACACACTTTTGTTGCCATATTGGACTGACTGTACCCTATGAAAGAAAATAAATTCATATGCCATAAGTACAATTTAAAAAAAACTCAGGAAATAATAGAAAAAAATAGGTGAATGGGAATGGGAAGGTGAAACGAATAGGCAGAAAATGGTTCAAACTTTATAGCCTACTGTGTGTTGTTTAAAGACTAAAAACTATATAAATGTGTTATTAATAACCACAGGCTGTGGTTAATACCTAGTTATGCATTTTACATTGGTGGTTACGTGAGATATAGTGACAGTCTTCTGCACAGTTATCGTGAATACTCACAGAGTTCTTCAGCTCGTAGAAAACATATGTGGATATTACACGTTTGGCCGCTAGATGAGCTATAAACCGGTCCTCAGCCTTTAAGGTATCCACCTGTTCAAAACGGGATTGTTAGAAGATGACCGTCGGCTTTGTAAGCATTGTTTTGTTTAGGCAAAACAAACTGTAAAACTCACAAGCTTCGACATGAAATCCATTTCTTGAAACAACAGCCTTAATATTTCCATAAAGTACATGTTCGTTTCTGCAGACATGCCCTGAGACATCAGGATGGAGATGATTTTCTCAACAAGAGTCAGAGTAACACAGGTCAACTCAACAGTGTTGTAATGGAAACCGTCAGGGTAATTTATGGATCGGCACAAATTACAAGAATCCCTTTCCCCCGCAGGAATAAAGCCACATATTCCTGCACATAATTTCGTTGCCAAAGCACGAGTATCTTCTTTGGGGGATAATCCCTTGAGAAGACATCTGTATGCGTCTGTTATAGAATCAATGTGATGGCTCATTTTGGTGCAGCAACACAACCCAACATAATTACTGAGTAGAGGCGAACAATAGATTCCGTGAACCACTAACCATGACGAGGAACCACACGACTCATTGCCATACCAACTTCCTAACACGAGCCATGCTATTTCACTAATAGCAAAACAATGTCTTCCGTAATGAGGGACCGGGACATTTCGGACGAAACCACGTTACAAGCGAAGGTAGCCGAAGTAGGCGAATGTTACGTCTTCGTGCAATACCTCTTCATTGGTATATATTTTTTCTGTTGTGAGAAATCGTAACTTTGCCATATAGTCTGGTCAGTGTTAGTACATGAATAAAAATATGGGTAATAAGTCAAGGGGTCATGTTGGACCTTGGCTAATCACGTGGTTTCACCCAGAGTGTCAATTTAGTGCATGCTCCGGATGGTAGCCCACCCCATACTATAAAGACGGAAGTAATTCTACAACGTTGTATAAGTAAGGCGCTTACATATACATACATCTTTTTTATTTGTTGTAGCATACTTTAGACTTGATTTTTTGCATATGTTTACATTCACTGGCGTTTCCGTATAGATATTTGTGTTAGTCGCAGTGACAGCTGCTGTTTGCAGCAGGATGCTGGTTTGACAACTCGCATCTGGAAGCTGATTGGCTGAACGCCCGCACGAGAGCGTATGGTCTTCTTGGTGTATGTCAAGTAAGTCTTTGTTTTACAATATATTTTTTTAAATGGACGCATATTTTTTAACTTCAGCTTCCTTATGAAAGCGGTTTGCTAACATATGCACTACGTATTGCGATGATTGTATTGTTGACCCGGCAAGTATGAAAAGAATCAAAGAAACCCCAGGTTTACCTAGCTACCGTTAGCTGAAGTTAGCTTGGTGGCTAATCGTGGTGTTTTGCCCAGGCTGCTGGCGACTCCGATGTAACTTGGTAATGATTTTAATTCTGACAACCGAAGTTTCTAGCGGTTTTCCAGAAAATGCTATCCAATGCATGATATCCAATGCATGATATCCATGTGTGGCTTCCTTACCTATCAGTAAAAAACACAGCATTGCACTTTTGCGTGGCTTGTTATTAGCTAACGTTAGCTGAAAATGCCAATCTATTGTTCGTTTTTGCTTCATACTGTAGATGGCTAGGCTAAGTATCTAAGTATTCTGTATATCTGATCAGTGTCAACACTCACAAAAAATAGCGTTCCTAGTAGAAGTGCATATACGATACGGTAAAGTGACAGTTACTTCTCTCAAATACTAACTGGTGCGAATGGTAGCTAGCTATGTTGACCAAAAATCTCCTCCATTTATTGTGGATACTATGAATGTTTGCCTCACTTGCTCAACTTGTTATGATGGATAATGACTGGACATTCATCTTGTTTGTTTTGCTATTTTCTATTCTATTCTACTTTCAGCATTTCCTATCTTTGCTGTTGTATGAAGTGCTGCTAAGATATGCCCAAAAGAGGCCTGGCTCCCCAGCTTGTCAAAAGGTGAGTTTCCGTTAGTTAGGATTTGCAGTGACATAAAACTAGTTGAATGAAATCTTTCCATTCCAAAACTATATTAAATTCCAGGTTACCAAATTGATTGATGAAATCATTTGATTTCTTCAATATAATTGTCAATCCTACAGAGTTGGTTGTTTCAGTGAGTCATACTCGTACATGAGAAGGCATGAGCATGAATAGTTTCAAGGCACAGCAAACTGCAGTTTGTTGCAGATTTTTGTGGTGGAAAAGCTGTTTTTATTCTGAATATTTCATTCAGCAAGAATTGATCAACTTGTTTACCTGGAAATATCAGGATGGTTTTAGCAGTAAACCAGTTGATAAGTTCTGCCTCCTACAGTTTGCTCCCCTTTGTACATACTGGAAACTCTGTACAAAATCAGGATGATCTTACCAGGCTACAACTGGTTCTGGTGGTGGTCCGGGAAGATAACAGATTTTAAGGTAGAACTCGGTCACTGCTAACCAATTGTCCCTGTTGGCGGTTCTCAAAGATCTGAAAGGCGTGAAAATATTTGTATTTTCTCAATTTCCAGATGTATATAAATCTCTTGCTATCAGTTGATCCTTTAGAGGTCACTTCTAGTGTAATCACACCTTTGACAACACATCCTTTTATTAATGTTGGTAATAAATAAAACTGTGACTAAAGGTAAATGGCTCATACTGTTTCACGGGGCGTTTTCATCTCGACCGATTTAAAAACCTCTAAACACCACGGCCTACAGGCGTATTTATCCTCATTGTTCAGGCGCAGAGGTAAGGTGTGGCTGAACGTTGCCCCCTTACGACATGTGACAGGATGCTGAACCACTGCAGAAGGAACCCCGAGCTCCACGAGGAGCTGCAGATCCAGGCTGCTGTGGCCGCGGGCGACGTCTACACGGTCAGGAGGATGCTGGAGCAAGGGTACTCCCCTAAGATCCGGGACGCCAACGGCTGGACCCTGCTCCACTTCTCCGCGGCCAAAGGGAAGGAGAGATGTGTCCGGGTCTTTCTGGAGCACGGAGGTCAGCCCCCTTTCCTTCATGAACCTAGAAGTCCCTTTACGTTAAAGTCTGGGGTTTGTGAGAGCTCGTGGCTGGGCAGTAATGGATGTCATGACTAACCCTCTTACACTAGAGGGCATTATTTCATCAGTCTAGGAGAGTCAAGTCTTGGTGTCTGTTCTTCATCCAAGGCCCATACAATGCTTCCCTAGGATGGTTGTACAAGCCAAGTTCCACTGCAGCTTGAATGCTATAAATCAGTGGGGGGTTTTTCTTGCCATCCCTGGAGGGGGTCACAAGCTACGCACCGCTTCTTGTTAAAAGCTTTAAATAAAGCATCAAAATACTTTGGTTAAATAGACAAACACACAAATGTATCATTATCCCTTGACGTCCTGTCTCCTCTCTGCAGCGGACCCCACTGTGAAGGACTTCATCGGGGGCTTCACCGCGCTCCACTACGCCGCCATGCACGGCAGAGCGCGCATCGCCCGCCTGATGCTGGAGTCGGAGTTCCGCGGCGACATCATCAACGCCAAGAGCAACGACGGCTGGACGCCGCTGCACGTGGCCGCCCACTACGGCCGGGACTCCTTCGTGCGCCTGCTCCTGGAGTTCCGGGCGGAGGTGGACCCGCTCAGCGACAAGGGCACCACGCCGCTGCAGCTCGCCATCATCCGCGAGCGCTCCAGCTGCGTGCGCATCCTGCTGGACCACAGCGCCAACATCGACATCCAGAACGGCTTCCTGTTGCGCTACGCCGTCATCAAGGGCAACCACTCGTACTGCCGCATGTTCCTGCAGCGGGGCGCGGACACCAACCTGGGCCGCCTGGAGGACGGCCAGACCCCCCTGCATCTGTCGGCCCTCAGGGACGATGTGCTGTGCGCGCAGATGCTCTATGCCTACGGCGCTGACACGAACACTAGGAACTATGAAGGGCAGACACCCCTGGCGGTCTCTGCCAGTATGTCGGGCGTCAGTCGGCCCTGTTTGGACTTTCTACAGGAAGTCACCAGTAAGTGCGGTCCTTGTTTCTACTGCTGAATGTGTGCTCATAAAATGTCCATGTACACAGGTACCAGCAATGGTAAATAAGGAAAAGACGGTGTCCTTGAGAACCTGCAGCTTAAATGGGTGGAGTTTAGGAAAGGATTCCGTGTGATGGAGCTTTTTTTTTTTTTTTTCTTTCTTTTTTTTCTTTCTTTTTTTATTATTGTAAGGTGAGAAGATGAGAAACTTCCTAGATGTACAGAAAGGAGGGCACGTTGCCAGCACGAGGCTATAATGAGCAGTGTTCATTCTCACAACAATCGCATAGTCGGAGAGGGAGGAAAAAGGAGAACACCTCACCCGAAGCACTAATGATTTAGAAGGAACAATGGCCGCATTCCACCACTGCCCCCTGAACTTTGATATCAAGGCTATCAAAGAGCCCTGCACCGTTCCAGACAAGCCCATTCATATGATCAGCCAGATCACGTATCTGCTGGGTTATTGATTACAGCACTACCTCAGTGGATTAACTCATCTGCTGCAGCCATGAAAGCCTGTCCCACATAGGATGACTGGCACCTAGCCCTTTTGAAGGCTGTTGCAGACATATCACTGTTGCTCCCCTTAGGTTTTTCTCATCTTGGGCACTATGCTCCGAACACCATGGTTGCATGTACAACTATAATGACACAAAGGTTTCAACACCAAACAAAGAAAGGGTACAGAAAGAAAACCCACCCAAGATTCACATAGGATATATTATCTCTGTGACTGGTAGCCCTGTTTTCTTTTTTTTTTTTCTCCAGACTTAAATGACAGGAATGCTAAATGAGGCAGAAATACCTAGAACATTGTCTCACAAGCACTCGGTGTTGTGCAAAGCTCCTTGAAAGAGTATTTGAACTAATCTGCAATGCAGTACAGCGTTGATAAAAATATTATTGTTATCATTATTAATAACTAACAAGGAGTGTGCTTAATCTGTATGGAAGTGGTTCTCAAACTTTTAACACCAAACCTGGTCAGAAAATATCAAGGACTGTGCGTACCACTGTAAATGGCCAACATTTAAATACATCCAAACATCGGTAAAGCAAACCATAAAACTAAATATAAAGCAGCGTCAGTAGGCATATTCGTTGAAAAGGGTACCCCTGTTTCTATGAACAAAGATGAAACGGGGCTTTTCAACGAGGTCAGCTTCAATGGCAGGTCTGGCTCCGCAGCCATCCTGTTTCTGTGTTTTGTCTTGATCACCACACAGATGGTTAGTACTGTAGAGAAGAAGCTTCTTCTTCATCACTGGGTCTTTGTATCCAAACGTCCAAAAAAGTATTTCTTTTGAAAGCGAACTTCATCATCATTTCATCTCACCAAGAGTCTCCTTCTCCCTAGCGATAAAATCCTTCGGGGACTTTAATTCAGAACCGGGTTTTTATACCAGTTGTTTGCTGCAGCCCACACAGGAAAATAGCAACTAGTCCCTGCTGTCCCAGATTTAAGACGTTCACATGAGAGACAATGTTTGACAAGTAAGGCAGTTGACCCAGCACCCTCCCCCATTTATTTATTTTCAAAAACCTCTGACAAGGTAAACTGTCTGTCTTGCGGGAACATTTGCACCTCTCTGTGCAATTCAAACATCCTTGGAATTGCCTTTCCTCTTGACAACCACCTTACCTCAGCTAATATTTTCTGTTGGCTTTGTTCCCTGTGCTGTTCACATTAGCTGCTGTGTTGATTTCGTTCACACTGAAACTGTCTGTTTCCTTATTTTCTTTATTGTCCCCATTTTCAGCCACAATGTACAGGGATTTATTGAATCCATTATGATTAGCAATTGGCAAAAGGTTACAGACTGAAAGTCAAGTGTGTTGTGTATTATTCACGTGACAAAATGAGAGACCAAAATTATATTAATTGTTTTGACTTGTGGTGTTTAATGATGGCAGTGGTTTATTTTAAGTGTTGTCATTCTTGTATGTGTTTTAATTATTTGAAATAATCAATATTCCATAACCTGAGATATCTCTAAAAGGCGATACCTCTCAGGACCAGTAGAGGGAGACTTGTGTACCACTGTCCGACACGGGTACCGCAGTTTGAGAACCACTGCTCTATGGCATGTGAATGTATCACCTTAAGCACTGTGAGTGGAGAAGTGGGGCTCTAGTGACAGCAGACACTCCTGCAGCTGTGTCCTGGCAGGCCCTTTTGTTGTGGTTTTCCCCCAGCTGTCTCTCACTGTGGGTGTTTCCCATGCTGAAGGGAGAAAGAGAAAATGTCCACTGGTACAGAATTGTTTTGACCCCCGTCAGACTGATAACGGCTACGCTATTCACTTCCTGGAAGCCAAGGGGATTTTTACCCAGGCTATTGCATTGTGTTTTAGCAGCAACAGTTGCTACTATAACAGTCTTTGATTTTTATTTTATTTTTTTTTTCTCTACCTTTTTGAGAATAACGTTTCTGTTGTTTCTCTTACAGGACAACCAAGAACTCTCCAAGATTTATGTCGTATAAATATCCGCCACTGCATCGGCCTTCAGAGTTTGAAGTTCCTGGAGGAGTTGCCCATTGCGAAGGTTATGAAAGACTATTTAAAACACAAGTTTGACAATGTGTGATGGCGGCACCTATACCCAGGAGAGGCCAACGTACTGTAAAACACTCTCCGGTTTCATTCGAGACTATGCAATTACTGTGTTCCTTGCCTGGAGGAAAGGTGTGACGCTCGATTTTTATAAATCCCTCTAAAGTTTTTGATAGTCTAGCCCATCCCACGGATAGTTGCCATTCTGTGTCCCATGTTGGCCTTTTTGTACTCTAAGTGGAAGGGTGGAAGTAAATGTATCCACTTGACAGCCTTTCAAACGCGGTGGATAAAAAAAAAAAGAAGAAAAATGCACTTGTGCTCATTCTATTTTGAAAGACAAAACACTTCTTGACTGACACTAAGGTGATGATCGTTGATATCCAGCTTTTCATGTGTTCTTAATCCATCACATAGACGTGCATATATGCCAATGAGTTTTATTTTTTTGTTTTTTTTTTTAATTGTTTTTTTTTTTTAAATTGTTCCCCCAACTACATTATAAGAAATTGAGTTAATATAAGGTGATTATTACTCAGAAGAGGTATGAAATGCAGTTTTATTAATGTCGTGCCTGTTGGAGATGCACTACAGAATAGATTTAGCTGGCTCTGGCGCTGGCGAAAATCTAAATGGATTAAAAGCGCTTTTAAGATAACACAGGTAGGGTTGGCTGCCACAGCATCAATATTGCCTTCGCTTTTCTCACACAGGAATATGTTGCACAAATGCCTTCATAAAATTGTACTGGGTCTAGTAAGAACAGCATTTGCTTACAGCTTTATCTTGCAGTTTCAAGCTTACTGTAGATTAGTCATGGCGGGGAAAATGTTGTTGTAGTTTCAGTGGACTTGGCAGTATTACATTTAAAATTTCCAGAAATCATTTACACTTATTTATGTGATCATTTCAGTGGACCATCTTTTGGATAAAATTGACAAATAGTACAATCACGGGAAGGAAAATGTAATTTACATGTACAGCAGATATTTTTGTAGATTTTATTTAAGCGTCTCTGGTATTCTTAATGTATTTAAGAGTTGTTTAAAAGTATTGTGTACTATTTGGTGTGACCCCTGTAATTATTTGTGTGTATGGGTTAATTTATTCCTATTTACAAGGATGGGTTTGAATCAAATTGGTTTTTTGTTTTTTTTTCTTGTGTTAACCGCAAAAGGTTTGAGTGATTTCTCTAAAATAACATTGTCTTGTGAGTTTGTGGACACCATACTGTGAATTTCTCATTTTAACACTTCTCCAAAAGTAAGACAATGTGCGATTGTAGGGCTTGAAGTCTGGCTACTTTTACTAACAATGACCTACCTAATTGAAATTAAATGTACAAGTGCTGTCCCATCCCCATGTTTCTGGAGCATCTCTGGATTTGATCAAAAAAGCAATTTATTGTTTTATGCCTAGCAACAGAATGAGTCAATTTGTTCTGGGGTCGATTATTTGTCATTGTTTGCCTTCTCTAAGCCCCTTTGGTCTCTTAAGTCAGGTCATCACAGTCAGGGAACCATTCATACATGCCTACATGTCTTCCACACCCTTAACTACTGAATGTACATAATATGCAGGTTTTCAAATGTAAAATAAATGTGGGAATAAATTAAAGTTTAAATATTTCTGTTCTGGTTGCGTTTTTTTTTTTATTTTTTTTTTATTTTTTATTTTTTTGTGTTAAGTTAATTATGTGCTATATGTTTTTTTTTTTTTTTATTCTCCTATATCATTCTGTGTTTCATCCATATATCTAATATAAGATGAGGCCATTTCATTGTGATTCAAAATGCTTGCTGCTGGTTTGGTTTTGCTACAAATTCTCAAAAATCAGAAGCATACCGAAAATAATTTAGTCTTGCCAAATGGATGACACTCCTCACTGGAGGGTCATGTATAGCACTTGGGGAAATGCAGTCTTCACTGCAGTTAAACCCATAGCTTCTGCCAAAAAACTCCCCCCAGAGCCCAGAGAGCACATGGCTGTAGGTAGAGGGGTAGAAAATGGTTTGAGAGCCAGTCAGTGAAAATCAAAACATTTATGGAACACTGGTTTCAACAACAGGGATTATTTCAGACACAAATCAATGCATGTACCTACTAATGAAAGGGTACAAGATACTCAGAACTTCCTGTTTTGTCAGATTTTTTTGCATTAATTTCCACTCAGTGAATGTTTGATCTATGTGCGTTTCAAGAGCCTCCCTGTTTAAGTGTCCTTAAGCAAGACACTAAATCCCTACTGGCTCCGGGCATTATTTAGTATAGCAAACCTCTCCACATACCTGTCTAGTGATAAAGATGTGGGTTTTGTATTGCTAGGAATGAAACACAAAACGAAACACAAATAACCGCATTCACACTGTGGCTGTGCTTGCGCTAACAAATATTTTTCAAAATGGGGTCAAAGGTGATTATATTGTGGGAGTATTTAAATTGTGTGTGTCACGGAAACCGTTCATACTCACCATCTCTTCCTGTGTGGAAACGTAACTCTTACCTGATAGGCATCGGCTTTGTCAGTTAGTCCACCCCTGACACAGCGCCAGGGTGTGATCATTTCATAAGATTAGATGTGTGTGAGTGTGTTTGAAGGACAGGGTTCGACTTTGAGTTTTTGTGTAGTCGTGCATTGTGAAAAAAACAAATGATAACTGGCATTTTGTCAGCCTCCCCCCTTAATGTGTGTACTATTTTACAAGAGACATTTTTTCCCTTTTTTCTTCATTTATCATTCCCCTCATTCTCTTGGTTTCTGTTTTCGCCTGCATTTGTTCGCGCCAGAACGCAGTCGGAGACAATGCAGAGCCTGAGCGTCCCTAATAGTGGCTGTGATATATTTATGTCTAACTTCACCAAACACGGGGCGCTATCGTTGAACACATCACCGGTAGTGTTACATGATAAGACAATGCCATCCTTCTGTGGCCCGGCAAGCCTTTAGACATGCAGGAACAATAGCAGTTCTGTCACAAGTCTGTGCAGCTCCGACTGGAGGAAACCTGGTGTCTAAAATTATTTAAAAGAAACGTTTTCTCTATATTAAGACTTGTCTACTACACTCATATGCCAAGAATGGCTAGTTCTATCTGGCTTTAAATGTACAGAGGGGGAATACAATTGAGAATTTTCCATTGTCTAAAGTAGTGGATTGATTAGATACCAAGAAAATCGTGTCAGCTAATGTCTTACTATTGTCATTCTGGTCCACAACAAGATTTTGTTTCCTTTATTGTAGGCATAGCCTCTTTTTCATGTTCATTAGATAATCATAAGAGATCAGATTTCAATTTTTTGTCAAAAGCATTTCAGAAGTAGCTCATTGCCTAATGTGGAAAGGTGTCAACAGAATAATATCATAAAATGTCTTTAGTGCGTCAAAAAACAATGGCACCCATTTTGATTTAGCTTTAAGTTTAGAAGCATTGAGTGTTTAAAAAAATTATATTAAGAAAGATTTACATTGTCTGACTACAATGTTTGCCAATCAATTTATTCAAAAGCAACGTCTCTGGTATACATCTGTATAATGTTTTCAAATTTTAATAAATAATCACTCCCCTTCAAATACTTTAAAGGTGGGTGCATGATTGCTGGGAGATGAATGAAACATACGCTTCTTCCAGGAAATGAGAAGGCATTCCACAAGCAGCAATTGGCCCTTTTCCACCGGACTTTCTCAAGGGACTCTTTATCTTATTGCTCACTGCAGGAGACAGCCCAGCTTGGAGGTTACCCGTGTGATGTGCTGACAGTGCTGTACACCGCGCGAAACAAAGAGTCTCTTTCTGGTGGCTTTTGCTCCGCTCTCTTACCGTAACCAGCTGTTAGCATGCGTTGTTTTTATCAAGACTTCATTTTGTGGTGAAAGCACCTTGCCCTGCTTGTAGACGCACACAGGCCACTCACGCAGTGCAAAAAGAAAAGCTCTGTAGCCCCAGGAACCTGGGACCCGGCATTGTTTGTCTGTGTGCCTATCTATTTAACCCCAGCCCGTCCATCCTTGTTTCTGCGTGCCTTTACACTCAAGTGGCATAATGGCAGTTGATTCACCGGTAGCAGATCAGAGGTTAGCAGGCTGTGATGCTCTCAACAGATCCCTTTGCAGGAGGAGACACATGCATGTTTGCCACTGATCTGCTAGGAAGTTAAGCCCCTTGTGACATTAATAAGATATTTATGTAGGCCTAATATATCTAAAGAAATAATGTAATGTAATTATCTGTTTATTATTTTAGCATTTTTCCCACAGACTCAAAACACAAATACAGTTCAATATATTAGTAAGTCCAATATATATGATATATTTGAGATATGATTCATTTGGTCAGCAACTCCTACAAATGAAAATGCATGTTTAATATACACACACAGCCTGTCTATCATATCTGATCATGTGATGAAGATAACTTTTCATTTATTCAGACACACCAGCATTAGTCTATTTGAAACATTATTTAACATTGTTTAAATGAGACTCACGGTTGCAGACAATATGAGGTTTGTAAAGGTTCCTTAATAATAATCATGTGTGCGGTGCTATATTTTAAATTTAAGATTTTAAAATGTAATCATATTTTGTATTTGTGCCATGTTCATATTTCTTTTAAAGAAATGAAAGTGGTTAGAAAGTTGCTGCTCTTGTTGACCCGTTTTTTTCTCAGGAAAAAAGCATAAAGCCAATAAAGCATTTACACTGTATGGAGTGGTTTCTAAATAGGGGACTACACAACGAGCTGAATGGCCCCTGGGGTAGCAAACGGAAGACAGTCCATACAGTGCAGACCAAAAGGGCTTCCAGACTCCAGTTGTAAACTCTGCCACTAGACTACAGGAACCTGGCAAGCCACCTGAAGACTCTCCACAAAAGCATGCCGGTAAATAGCACACAGGACTTTCAAGTATCTTGTGCTGATTTAAAACGCGATTGTCTCTGTAAACCTTGTTCACATAGAGAGCTCTCCTCAAGTCACTTTATTTTCTCTTCGTTTCATCCAGCTAATAATAGCATCTCGTAACAGTATAGCATCAGGTAATAGAGTGATAATTTCCCATTGAACAGAGCGCGCCCCCCCCGCCTTCCCAGTTTAGCCCTCCACTGTACTTGAAAAAGGCAACGCTTTCACTCAGGAATTTCCTAGCGTTTATGTTTTGCTCGAGTCCTGGGCGGATTTGACTGACAGATAAGGCCAACTGAAGCTACAGTGTGTGTGTGTGTGTGGGGGGGGGGGGGGGGGGGCTCCCATTGGGGGGGCAGCACAGTCTACTTTGTGTTGACCAGAGAGGGACAGAGGGAATGGAGGGAAAGGGAGAAAAGAGAAGGAAAGCAGAATAAATGTTTGGACAGGGACAGCAAGAATATGGATGGGCAACTTGCATTCCATGCAAAAGGAGAGCAACCAAGTGGGAGATCGAGCTTCAGAAGGAGGGAGAGAGCGAGAGAGAGAGAGAGAGAGAGAGAGAGAGAGAGAGAGGTTGACTTTCAGCCTGTGGCTTGGGAGTTTGAGACAGACCACACTGTGTGCACCAAACCAGGACACACTCATGCGAGCAGAGCGCCGCTTCGCCCAGCAGTGCAGGAGAGACCGGGCCGGCCATCCTAGCTGGTGTGGGAGTCTCTGAGATAGCCGGTTTGGGGTTTCCACACAATAGAGCGTATTGATTCGACGCGGATCTAAAATAGTTCCACTGGAACTGCGTATTTCTAGTAGCCTCTGAGAAAAGAAGGAGAGAACAGGTAATATGCCCTCTGTGGCTGTGCCATTAAAGCATTGCGTTTCCCAGCAGAAATAGAGACTGTGTGTGTGTGTGTGTGTGTGTGTGTGTGTGTGTGTGTGTGTGTGTGTGTGTGTTTGGGTTGGTGCAATCAGGCACAGCCTCTAAGTAAAAGTAAAGTAACAGTAATTGAACGTTTTCAAAAATTAATATTGAACTTTGGTAAAAACCTTGACTATATTGTATCTCTATACCTCAACATAATGCAATATGCTGACATTCAGGATTAAGAATTCTGCTCAATCGCTGTATTTAATTAAATTAATTAAAAACATTAAATCTGTTTGTTTGTTTGTTGGATTTACTCAACCTCCACTCAACTCACGTCTATATGACACAGTTGCAGTCTCATATACGATACCAATGCAACATAAATCGACCGAGGAATCTTATAGGCCTAATAACACTAAAATTACCAGGAAATGCCGTGACCAGCCTGATAGAGGCATTCCAAGTATTTAGAAGTTTTTTAAGACAGTGAAACCCAATAGAGGTTGAATAAAAAAATAATGGGATAAGATTTGGTTTATTAACAACAAACGGAATAGCCTATATCATCCCATACATCAGGATGTTGACTTATCACTTTAATCATTTACTTATTGTATTTTTCATGTAAAATTGATATTTTTATGTGTTTAACTGTGTTTATTTATATCTATATGTTTTTAAATGGGTGGGTGCAACCAGGAGCAAAATTTATCATAAAGTAAAAGTAAACAAAGTTAACCTTGGAATTTTTTCCTTCATGAAAATGATTGTCTTAATACGCTGTTGTCTCTCTCTACACTCTCTCTATTCAGAAACTTCATGCCTCTTAAAGTGTCTTGTATGGTGTTCCTAACACTGTATGCACAACACCTGGTTGTTTAGGGATGTTTATACAGTAAGGAAATCAAGTGTCGATCAGCTATCAGAATGCCAACCAAGCACGATAACTCAGGATGCCTCTTTCTGAGTGTCCCTAGTTTGTTACCATAGTTTGTTATGGGGGCTGTGGGAGATCCATAAAGCCTCACTGAGTGACCATCAATATAATTTAATATAATTGAAAGAAAAAGAAAAAAATGTGGGTGTTTCATCTTTTAATACCACAAATATAGTCTCGTTATGTCTGTACTTTTCATTTTGATGGCACAACTCACTCACCTATTCATTATCATTCTGAGGGTAATAATTTCGCCAGATGACGAGCATCTATGCATTTCATCAAATTAATAGCACAGCCCACTCTAAAGTATTTTGCTAACATCACTGTTGCTCTTCTCCCTAGCGTCCGCCTCTCAAGGCCAAATGGGACATGTAAACACTGTTCAGTCATTCAATACTCCACATTAGAGCAGTTCTTTTGACAAGGACTCTTGCATCCCCCCACAATACCGCTTCATTCTTCTATCCTCAGCTGGGAAGTTGGTCCAGCTGCGCCATGACACTCTATCTCCCAGACTGCATTTCACCATGCCAACCCACCACTGTGACCTTTGACCAGAGCACACTTGGCAAAAAGATAAAGAGCAGAGAAAAGTGATATACCTCTGCCAATATGTGAGTGATTACACTCACTACTGCATATACCTGTATATATATAATTCCCACTTGTTTCAGCTTCTGGGCATAATATCATTTTCATTGATTAAATTGGTTATTTTTGAAATTTTTTATTTTACAGTAAACTGTTTTCAGTGAATGCGTGGCCATTTCTAACTTGTCAGTTACCATTTTTTGTACATTATATTGTAACATACTGTTTTTTTGTTGGTGTGGGGGTAGATTGCTCATTATAATTTCATTCAAAGTAATAAATAAAGTTTGTTTGTACTCGCAGTTGCTTTGGATAATAAAAAAAGACTTAATAATAAATTATTTTATGGACATTTTATGGAAACAAGACATTTCATGTGTTTTTGGTAAAAGATGAAAACCAACAGAATTTGATAATGGACGCTTGGACCCCACTGTACATGATTAATTTTGTTTAAAACATGTGTTTTTACACTGCACTTATATATAAGCATGTGCGCTTCTCCCAGGGTCTGCAAGGTCATGTGGTTCTCAGCCTCTGTGCTTATGAAATAAAGGATGACTAATTATTCTGCAGGGTATTCCCACTTCATCATGGTGCCTGTTTATATTGGACTACCAAGTAAACAGTGTCTATGCAGAGCCTGTGTTGTGCACTTGTGATTTGTTTAACAGCTATTCACTGACTGCACTGAATTGCAAGACTGGTGTTATGAATATGACCAACCCTAAATCCCACCAGACATTGAGATAACAGCCTGAATACAGTATGAGTGCAAAAGAGTACTTTTCGAAGGTTTATGATTCTAGAGTAGAACATTTATCTCCATATCCATCATTTCTATTCAGTCAAAAGTTAGTAAAAACACAGTTAAACCATATCTCTTGTTACAGTATGGAACATGAGGCTGAAAATGAAAATGTTGGAAGCCACTTAAGGTGTGTAAAGGATGTTAGCTGTTTAACTTGAAATTAAGCGGCATTTCACACAAGTTGCTTCAAATGTTTTCATTGTAAATCATAAGTAGGTTTTCATAAGTCCCTTTCTCTCATGGTTCATAAGTTGATATCAAAAATGTTCATATGAAGATGCGTCATAGTGATGAGCACATTACCAAATCCCCATGAAATGCAACATTTCCTCTGACTGTTCACTCCATTATTCAGTATTCAGTATTCAAGTATTCAGGACGTCTACTGTTTTACGTGACTGCTGTCTTCTCTGCCTCACACAAGTGGGGAAATGTCAACAAGTGGGAAAGTTAATCTACAGCCCGTTCCAAGCAGTGATGCGAGATTCTATATCTAAGCTCCTTTTGTGTATCGCTGTTCATCAATGACCTTGCAAATTGCTCAGATCTTAAACACAAAGCCCTCTCTCACTCCCTTAACCTGCCGGATAAGCAGACAGAGTGATGTGAATTGGTGAGAATCGGCGCAGGGGAAAAAAATCTCTTCCTGACATCAAAGCCAGAGAGCTAACTTCTGTCACCTACGGAAAGAAGGGATGAGAGAGGCCTGTCAGAGGGACACAGCCTGGTGCAAACTGATAGAGGGACCAGGGGAAGCTCAGTAATAGTGTACTATTTCTATCAGGCCTCCTCGGGAACATGATGGGGTTCCGTAAAGTACCGCTGTGTAAAATTGCGCAGTTGTTACTGGGTGAAAATATATAACAAAGCACCTCCTGTGGTATAGCTGAGGCCGTGAGATGAACCTTGTCAACTATAGAAGATCAGGTTGATAGAATACTTAAAAAAAAGAATAATGCCAGAAATATGTTAATCGCTGCTAACTCTGTTAGCTATTGCTGCTTTGGGAGGTTCAAATTACCAAAATATAAGCACAACAGCTTGATTTGAACACACTCCTTTGTCCTGGTTGGTCCCATCAATAAACTGGAATTTGTCTGTAGAGACTCGTCTGATTCTGCTGTCTAGTAGCCTGGTTAAAAACAGTTATTTTGCATGCTCTGCCTCTACGATTTGCTCTACCTTACATATACAGAGCAAGTAGGCTATATCCTATCAACGCAGCATCGCAGCATAGCTAGCTGAAAACCACACCATTGAATTGTACATCCTTTAAAGGCAACACGGTAAATGCAGCACTAAAACTGCATACGCATGTTAGCTTCCTCAATAATGTGCCAGTATATCTATCACCATTTTACTAGTACCCTGGCGAGGAAAAAATCGATGTATAAGCAAGTCCAATGGGTCTCCTGTAATGCTGTTGGTTTTACTTGCTTGGGGAGACCAACTACAGTTTCTAATAGCAATTATAAGTTATAAATGTACCATAAAAATGGATACTATGCGCCTTTATTTACTATTTGTAACAGTGCACATATTTCCTCAGCTTCTAATCACAGTTACAGTATGAGTCTATTCCAGATAATAGGCTGTGTTGTTGCCAGTGAGGGGGCTTGTTTAATTGAAAGGGCTTTCCTGTCACCCATATTTTAGTATTGTAACAGAATATAACCGTCTGCCCAACTATTTTTTTTGTCTCCTGTATATTTTGCAACAAGCAGAGGGCCGATGCGTTCTCATCAGGGTCTGAAAAGGGTCTTTGTTTGGGCCTGAACACCTGGACAGTTATCTCTCCCCTCTCTCTCTCTCTCTCTCTCTTTCTCCCTCTCTCCTCAATCTCACCATCCCTCTTTCTTTCTAAATCATTCTCGCCATTGCTCCCACTCTCTATGTTCCTCTCTTTATCTCCGTCATTCAATTCATTCATTTGTGTGTGCGTCTGTGTGTACTTATGCAAACACTTTTGTGTGGCTATACTGTAGTAGCCAGGGAAATGCTCCATTATGGGGGCACCTGTCCTGTCTGCAATCTGAAAAGGGTTGGCCTAAGATAAGCCCTTGTAAGTCGAGTCAAGCTGATGTCCACAAACACAAGTTTGTGTTGGCGTACAGTATATTGTCGCATTATCACTTATCACTTGTTGGTGAACAAGTTGCCACTTTGCTTGCTCTCTCTCCTTTTCTGAGCTTGCTGACTGTTGTACAAATGGACAGCTCAGTCTACACTACACTGTAAAACCTGATAAATTGCATAGGCTTCAAAAAAGTCTTGGCATTTACAGTAAGGTCATTTAAGGACATACCTAGCATTCAGTTCCAAAATCTGGGTGAAGAATCAATTATGATTGAAAATGTACCCCTACGTTTAACCAATAGAAATACCTTTGTGACCAAAATGGAGTGTACAATCCATCTTTGCTTTCTGTAAGCTGTGAGCTATCTTGGTGAACAAATATAACAAGAAGTACAATTTAGGGCTCTATTTTAATGATCTAGCTTTCCGCTGTCTAAAGCACATGGCGCAAGTGCATTTAGGGCGTATACACCAATCAGTGTCATCTCCCATTCCCTTGGGACTTGCACTTTCACCTTGGCGGATTGCTATTATAATGGTGCAGAGGAAAACAGATCTGCTCGTGCGCAAAGTGAAAGTGTGCGAGGAGACCATCTATTTTATAAAATCTCTTGATGTACACAATAATAATCATTCACATTGTAATCTTTTTTTAATCTATTGCATGTTTGTGCGCTGCTGCGCGTCCTGTGTGTGTAACAAGTGTGTGATAATGCACACTTAAGATACTGACCGCCATTGACCAGGTTTTTGTTGATCAATCGCGCAATTGCTTTCCGCTTTCCGCTTTCTGCTTTCCGCGTCAAGATTACAACAATGCGCCAACAATGTGCCTGACCACACCCTATTTTGAGACCAACACGCCCACGGGCGCTCAGATGGGCGCTAGTGCATTTGCTACAACGTGGGCGCTGGGCGGGAAAATGACAACTGCATAGGTCTGAAACTAGCAAAGACACTTGTGTCGCTCTTTGCGCCAGGTGTGATAGAACCCTTAGTCTTCAATTAGGCTGAGGATTGAAATCACAAACCATCCAATCTCATATAACTCTAACCATAGGATCGGATAGAAAATGTAGGATAGTAACAGAGCCAAAATGTCTCCACCCAATCAAGTACTGAAAGTACTAATGCAACTCATTACAAGTGTTCCCAGTACATGTGGCCTAGTATTACTTTCACAAACAAAATAGAAAGTCCAATGCACTTAGTGTACTAAGTGTTTTTTATCTGCTAAGTGTCATTTAACCAATAACAAGTTCTCGACAAAAGACACAATGCTGCAATTAGCTGTCTGGGTAATGATTCTAATTTGCCTTGAAGCCTACTGTTTGGAGGAGACTTGACCTTCATTATAAGGTGTTCAGTGCCAATTAGCCTGGGCAGCCAAGCCTGGAGGAAGAGGTCACCTGGCTAAACTTTCCCACGACAGGACTTTCTCTTAAAGCCAGAGTCTTGAACTTCCCAGTTTACCTACTGTATGGTGAACCACTTACAGTAAGTCAATGGTAAACGGTCGCTTTCAAACCAAACAGCATAATGAGAGCATAATGGGCTAATAGGGGCGTTTATGGTTGTTTTAGTTCAAGCTATCCTCTCTGGTAGACAAACCACTGCTGTCACTGTCGTAAACATGGCCAATGCAGTGTGTAACGTAGTTGTAAATATTGCACCTGTAGACACTGTGGGTGTCTAGGTATCAGAACTTCAAATCGAGAAGGCTTTCACAAATGAGCAGCTGGCTGTTTAATTATTGCATTATGTCAATGAAACTGACATTTATTCTTTTGAAAAATGTTTTAGATGCCTAACCCCCTACTATTCTGCACATTTGTACTTGTATTATGCATGTGACTGACGAATAAATCTTTTGAATCTCTTTGAATCTTGAATCAGCTACCTATATAAATGAACACTTAAAGCCGTTATATTAAAAAATAATATATAGGCTACTAGCAAACATGGCTCTGATAACCTATGCTATTATCACCGTTAGCTCTGGAACCCAGGTTGTCCCTTGTCGTGACATGAAAAGGTCAGACCATCCCACGGCCCACCATGTCAAAGGAAAAAATGCAACGTGGTCGTTCTTGCTCGCTGATAATCTCTGAAATTGTTTCATAAATCAGTGCAGCAGTTCAGGTTGATTTGCATGGGCCTGGGCCTGTGCTTTGCATTTCTTACTGTTTTCCATAACTTAACCTACCATGGCCTTCTCCTTTCCTTTCACCCCACTGCCACGCACACCCCTCCTTTACTCTCACTGCATTTCTTTCTCTTTCTCCCCCCCACCTCTTTCTCTCTCTCTGTCTCTCGCTCTTTCTTTCATTCACTGCTGTGGAGTTTCTCTCATTATGAAGTGTTAGAAAGTTGCTGGAGTGAGAAATGAGCCTGTGAAAGCTCGTTGTCCTAATTAAACTTTGACATGCCGAGTGACAAGAAGCGACGAAGGGGAAACAATAGCAGCTGTGTCCGAGTGCGGGTCCAGGGAGAGCCAGCAGCTTTGTCCCGAAGAACAAAAGCATTTGTTTGCATGCGTTCAGCTCCATTCAGCTTCACCAGGCCCAGGTGCAAAAAAATAACTTCACTAGGAACATCACAACCGATCACACCTTGGCCCGCTTGACGAAGGGCCCGCAGTCGTTCCGGATCGCCCCACGGAGGCAGATCAAAGCCGCGGTGTTGCGATGTAAATATTGCGCAGCACAAATGAGTTCTGTCTCATTACTTTCATTGCCCAGCCAATAACTCAGGTGTGAAATCCTACTCTTGACTCTGATACTGGAATGTTCTCACACACGCACAGGCACACACACACACACACACACACACACGCACAAACAGCTATATGTTTGCACACACATGTACACGCATACTGTATGTACACATGCATGCATGTCTACACACGCACATGCACACACACGCACACACATCACACACACAGCTGTTTGCTAACTGGGCCTGCTATGTTGCATCTCCACACATAGCCAAAAGAGTAGAATACAAATACAAAATATATACTGCAGTTATAACACTGAGAACAGTAAACGTGATGGCTCCCAGAATGACAGCATACTGTACCTAATGCAGGAGCAGGAACAATTAGGTAAACCTATATGGGCGTCATGGTCAATAGCTCTCTAAGTTCACGCACACTGTGCTACCTTCAGTGGACAAACATCATCCAGGGTTTGTGGCTAAACTATTAGGAGTGATACGACGTAGCGTGCAAGTAGCTACTGTAGGCGATTCCGTCAGATAACGGCTTCAGATACAGTAGTTTGATCGGGGCGGGGTTGTTGTCTGAAGAGGGAGGAACTCCGCGTTCTTATAAAACCCACTGAATGAGCTGACATTGTTCACCAGACGACGGAGCACAGACAGACGCGCGCAAAGACTAGCTGTGAACTGTACCGGTGACGTAGCATGGCCCAGAACGGAACAACGGAGAACGGGGTGGCCGAGGGGATCCTTGCCGTAGCTCTCCCCCAGCCAGTCAAGGTCCAGGAGATCAGACACGCCAAGGTAAGAAGTTCCACTCTACGACAGATCTGAGGGCCACTTCATAAAATATGTCAGCATGATTTAGTGGCATTTTACGCGAGTGGCATTTGTTTGACCAAGGACGTCCTTGGTCCTCCAGCATGTCAGCATGAATCGGAAGGGATCACGCAGGCTCAAATGACAGTGGGTTAGTGGGGATTGCCAGGTAACGGGAGAATATTACTTGATGGCGGTATGTGGTTGTGATACCTGCATACACGCGTATCTCCCACAGATATTCATCAACAACGAATGGCACACATCCAGCAGCGGAAGAACCTTTCCGACTTTCAATCCAGCGACAGGTGTCAAAATCTGCGACGTCGAAGAAGCTGACAAAGTAGGTTGCAAAAGTGGCAAGTGGATCGTATCATTTAATGAAAAGATTTAATTAATGAATAGGGCTACATTAGAGTTAATTAATTCATACATTCAATCTTTACTTTAATTTTCTATCTAGGGGGGAAAAACGTTTTTTTATTGGTTGGCTATAAATTGCCAACCAATAAGTAATGATTTTAGATTTAAAAAAAGAAAAAACCCGTAATAAACAATTTTTATGTCTGATATAGGAAGATGTCGACAAGGCAGTGCAGGCGGCAAAAGCTGCAGGTCAGACACGGTCTCCGTGGAGGAAGATGGATGTCTCCAGCCGTGGACGGTTGCTGTATAAACTGGCCGATCTAATAGAAAGGGACCGACTACTTCTAGCGGTAGGATTCTGAAATGCCTTTTTTGTTTTTTGGGGTCGTAGCAGAGTCACTCTTTGATCTTGACCCAGTCTAAATAAACAACCCTTAACACTTAGATGAAGAAGAAACCAGCCTTAAATTTTCAAATTACTTGAGTAAATGAGTCTAAAGTAATTTTTGGCCTATAGTAAAAATGAAATTTGGTGATGTGTGAAATGTGGTGGAAATATGTATTAATTAATTATTTTTCTTATTAATTGAATTAATAAAGGTTGCAAAAATCGAGAAAAAATAGAATTAAAAATAGAAGAGTCAATATGTATACTGTAACGTGTCAATAATTGTTGAAATACTCTATATTACTGACATAGCTTATCCAAAATGGTCACCCCTTCAAGGCTGAGTTTAATGGCATTTTTTTACACCAGTACGTTCCAGTTATGAGACTGTATTGTGTTGCGTAGCGAGTAAACTGCATAACTTTGGGAGTTTCCTGCACTTGAAAAATGTCCATCTGCTGTAGCCTTCCTAGTCGTGATATTGACTTGTTAATATCACGACTTGGCCCACGCTATGCGCATGATATCATGACACCCCCTTTCCAATCTCCATCTCCCTCCCTCGAGCTCCCTCACCCTTTAATTTGTCGTCCTATATCTTTACACATCCTCTGCGGATTGTAGCGTATATATATATTCCTCTCTAGTCTCTTTTGTTCGGGCGGAAGTCTCCTCGCTGAGCATTCTCAGCATATGGAGCTGCCTGCCAGGCCACATTAAGACTAAAATCTGTAAATGAACTCTTACAGATGTGAGTGAAGTAATAATACCAGATTGCATGTGACTGCTGATTGCAAACATGCTGCGCTGCACTATAGTGTGCTGGGCTATGGCTAATTACGCTAAACTCTTAGCTCTGTTTGGGGGAAATAAAGTCCAGATTCAGGCAATTCAAAAAGGCCCAGAACAAGAGCTATCTGGTGCTTCGCTCCTGTCTCGTCTATCTCCGTATCTCCCCCCTTTTCCAAGCCATTGAAAATGACTTCAGTAAACATTGAAAGGATGTGGGAGAAAAGGAGAGTACGTCATGGCACAGTGTAAACTATGTTTGACACTTGTTAGCTTATGATATATTGTATTGCATTTATCACAAAGGCAAGTTTTTTGAAACGCAAGCCGTATTCCCTTCAAATGGAGGTGAATTAATACGGCGAAGATGATTTAATTATGTGTTTTTTTTTCTGTCAATTACCCCTAGCAAACATGGTTGTAGCCATTTATTTTGTTAAGATGCATATGAATAGATTGGTTGTATTTAATGGCCATGGCTTATATTCCATTGCACACCCTTGGCTCCATGCAGAACCAGCCCTGCCAGCCATTGTAACCATGCACAACTCGCTGCCTTTGTTTGGCCTTAAATAATTTCGTCATTATTATAATCATTATTATTATTGTTGTCTCGGGAACCCATAATTCTCGCAACATATTACAATTCTGGTACGTAACAGAGCATAAAACCTTTCTTTATAGCAAGCAGTGACTTGACAGGCAACATTTACCACAAGCGTTTGGGAAAAGTCAGATTTGTATAGACTTTTATAGATAAGAACTTGGTAGTTTAGTATGGAGAGGATATTTTTTAGTATTTCATTGTTCCATCTACATTCTATGTATGAGGTTTTTTAACTGGCCTTTGGCCTCTCTGGTGATGTTATGCATAACTATGTTATTCTCCCCCATACAGACGCACAGATAGCACACGTTTTATGCTACAATAGTGGCAAATAGTATATATCTATCTTTGTAATTAATGTTTTCTTAAAGGGAAACTTATAACACTAGATGAAAAAAGATGTTCAATGATTAACGACCATGGTATATGGAACATCCCATTAAAATCCCTGGCCGATTGACAAGTGCTCTGGCTCTTCCAGTGATAAATGAGCCTTCAAAAGACCAGAATGTGTTATGTTTGCATGTAACAGAGCAGAAATATTTCTCGGAAATAAATAATTGAGTAATTGTTTAACATATGAGGTTGCCACTGTGTTTATTTCCAGTATAACATATTATGATTGTGCTAAAGAGAGAACATTTTTGTATTCATGTTTTTAAGTTTTGAGATAAAAAAGATGCTAAGGGTGTATGTATGTCTGTCTGTATGTATTAATAACGTTTTGATCAGTGACATTGCTCTTCCTTTTCTTTAGACCATAGAAACTATGGACACAGGGAAACCTTTCCTGCAGTCATTCTTCATTGACCTGGAAGGCAGCATTAAAACCCTGCGTTACTACGCCGGCTGGGCTGACAAGATACACGGCAAAAGCCTACCTGTTGGTAAGTAGTGCCTCCTTCAAACCTTGTTCCAAGGAAAGACAAAAGTCACTGCACCTCGTAATGGTCCGTGTATACGAGCCCCTGTGAGGCCCTTTATTAGCCCACTCGCCCAACAGAGCTGCTAGCAAGCTAGCTAATTAGTCCTCAAGTCACCCGGCCAATCTTGCGATTGTCCCCAGCCCTGGGTGGTAGCTCCTCCGGGCTGCTAATACTTCCTCCCGCTCATTGTCACCACCCGTCCCGGGTCTCTTCTGCCGCTTCAGGATGGCAGGTAGACAAAACACACTCCTCTCGTCTGCAGCGATTAGATTCCAATAGAGTGGGAGGGGTGGTGGGGGAGGACAAAGGCAGAGGGAAGAGGTTGTGATGGTAATCGCTGAGGTGCGACCGTCTGGGGGGATTAGCGCAACCTTAGCGCAACCTTCCCTATCAGGGCCCGCCGAACGCCTTGGCGCCCAGCGGCACTGTCTGCCAGCAGCCAGGCAGCCAATCACATGCAAGTTCTTAAACTGTGTGTGTGTGTGTGTGTGTGTGTGTGTGGAGACTGGCGACGGTGGGGGTGGGGGGGGGGGGTGGGGGGGTGTTAAATAACTTATCATTTATTTATTCATTGTCTTGCCTGATTGTGTTTAATAAAATCTGCATACACTTTTCAGTGTTGTTTATGCTTGAGTATACTCTAACATACTGTACTACTATACTATACAACTGATATACAGTATATTATCGTGCAAAGTAATGAGTAATACAGAATACACGGCCTCTGCGTGATTGTTATTTATACAGCTAAATACAGTATACACTGGACATAGAGGTTTGGTGACTGAAACCTGGGCCTAAATGGAGTCGCGCTGTGAGTCGTTACAATTGCGATGCCTATCCCGTCCGCTCCCTGCTAGCTACTGTAATTGTCACCCTGTGACAAGCCGTATGACACCAGCTCACCTTGTCACTCCAACATAATGGGAGCTGGAGATGAGAACTGTGTACAGGGGGTGGGTTTCCCTTTACGGTGGGCACCCACACCCACTCCTCTGCCGCGGGGGAAACTGGAGAAGGTCAAGGCTCACGCAAGGAGGCCAGGTTCAGCCTTTTATCTGGGGAGCTCGTACGTGTAGAGGATTATACAGCGTGTCACTTGTATGTTGAAACATGGTGATGGCTGTGTTGGAGGAGCAGAGAAGTAAGCTAGCCACTCAGCGGTGAGGTGTGGGCGGGGCATGAGATGTCAGGGTTTCAAACAGAAACAAATTGTAATTGTAATCGAATTGCACTCACTGGAAGTCACTTTGGATAAAAGGGTCCTAAATGTCTCATATACATTCTTTCAACCGTAAAGGTAATTCTGGACACAAATTGAGGAGTGTCCCTTTAACTTTTACTGTGTCTCAGTTATAACTGGATAGTGTTTTCTATTGAGTTGAGTTGTCCTGTTTTTAAGAAGGCATAAAGGGGAAGCCTAGCAAACTAAATGTTCACATTTAGAGTGTTTACAGTAAGCTCAAAATTGGAAATGAACGAGGCTCTACAGTATATTAGTTTCATCCCATGACAGAGATGTCTGCCTTCTTTTCAGTGTCTATGTTTGTAATCTTTACATCAATAACAGACATTTGCTAAACACACACTTGAGTTCAGACACTTTTAGGAAGTGAATGGTACATTAATGCACATCAAGTGTTGTGCTATACAGTAGCTCATTTCAGTTTCCAAAAAATTTGATCTAGTTAAGAGAGAATGTGAACAGACAATAGCAGGATAAATAATGTGGAAACAAATGGAAATATCAGCCTGAACAAGTCCAGTGCACAAATAAGAGACCCACCAGACAATGAGGAAAATGATTTGGCTTTTTCTCTTTTTCACAGATGACAGCTTTATGTGTTTCACTAAGCATGAACCCATTGGCGTATGTGGAGCCATCATTCCAGTAAGTAAAATGTGGATCTGTCTTTAATTTATGAGTAATACTGTGTAATAATAATAATTTATATTGTTTTGGCATGGTGTGAAAATGATTTAACACACACACACACACACAAAATAAACACAGGAGCGCACACGTGCCCACGCACACACACACACACACGCACACGCACACACACACATACTGTACACTGTATATACAAACAGAATTGAAAACATCACACTGCTGTCTGTACAACAGCATGTGTTTGTGTTTATTTTGCGTGTACACAGGATGGTATTCTTTTCAGGGTGTCTGAGAATAGACGTCTTACTGTAACAGAATCTGTTTTTAATCTCATAAATAAACACAGCGCGTTGCACAACATTTATTGTATAACCCTGGGAAATAGAATCCCAAACAACATTATCTGGGTGCAAGTGCCAAAATCTACTCCTCTGTGTTGCGAGCCTAACTGTCGCTCCGGGCCAGCTGTGGTCGGGGATATATGCGTACAAATGTTTAAATACGGCATCGGTGCAGCAATCGATCATAAATGTTTAGCTCAAGCTAAGCAACCACACTTGATTTGAAAACCATTATCTGAATGTGGGGCTGAAATAAAACCCTGTTAAATGTACCAGAAACTTTATCTTAATCTTCGGCCTCCTTAACCAGACTTCTCTTCCCTAATCCCTTAAGGCATAGTTTTACAGGAACACACCACGAGAATCCTTCACTGGTTGGAGTACACTTTCACATATTAGAATATATGTTTTTTTTTCTTTTGATGATATCTTCATCAGATTTAGGGTGGAGCCGTGTTCGTTTTTTTCACGGTATCACATTGCACTTTGTCTTAGACAACCTAGACAGACGGGAGTGTATAATTTCTACATCTTGACAGATTACAGGCATTCAATTTTATCTCGGCATACGAGCCTATATCCTCTAATGTTGCTTTGGCAACAAAGGAACAAAACGGCTGTTGTTTGACATGGGAGATTATATCATAAAAGTGAAATTTATACTGAAAGACGTTGTGTAATTACTAAAAGTAGTCCTGGCACGGACAACGCATGAGTCATTGTCAAAGGAAAACAGGAAATCTTTCTCCCTACTTGCGAACTCAAACTCCCTCAATGGTAAAAAAGTGTTTCCAAAGCACTATAAAAGTTAACAATGCCTAAATAATAAACATGCAGCACTCACATGTATTGCTGCCTAATTTGGGTTTGAGTGGCCAATTATTTGTCCATTTGTTTTCAATTTGGAAAAGAACCACTGGAAAATTAATGGGTGTTTTTTCACTTTGAATCTTCTGTCTGGGTGACTCTAAGCACATTTTATTATCTTGTATTCGCCATGAAATAATCTCTCTTGACCAATCTTCAAGTTGTCTTATAATTTTATTGGACATCTGTGGTCACTACTCAAACCTTAGCAAGGGACACTTCATTTGTGTCAGGAATGACCCGTGATTTTGAAACCAGCGTTTTTGTTTGAAACTCCCAAGAGTGCACATCCCTCCCAACTCAGTAGTCCTCCCCCTACATGACTTCTCTACCCTTCCCCCCTACCAACACCCACAGTTTGTTGGACACGGGTATTAAATATAAACGCTTGGGGTTACAATTTGGAGTTCTGGGGGCGCCATGACACAATCAATTTTTATCGTCAAGATTTTGGTATCTGGCGGGTAGCATGGTGGCCAGTGTTTCAGTAAAGCTGTTTTTTTTTAAGTCAAGCTAATATGCTATTTCTATACCGACTGACTCGTGTGTGCTCTTTTGCTCTTGTGTGTTTTGCTCCAGTGGAACTTTCCCCTGCTGATGTTCATGTGGAAGGCAGCGCCGGCACTGTGTTGCGGAAACACTGTTGTCATCAAGCCGGCTGAGCAGACGCCACTCACAGCCCTGCACGTGGGCGCGCTCATCAAAGAGGTCGGACGCCGGGCTTACGAGCAGATGCTATGTGTGTGCAGAGAGCTTGAATGATCCGACCTCTGGGCTATAGGACATAAGATTCTACATTATTAGGATTTGCTGACAACCCATTACTACAAAGGATTCAGAGTCTTTGTTCCCGTAGAAAAGCCCTGGTCTTATGTCATTAAATTGCTTCCCTTTTATCATGTTTTGGTAATGATTATTCCAAGCAAGGAGCCAACTTCTGGTCCTAATGACTAACATACCTGCTGGGTTGCCATGTCAGGCGGGATTCCCCCCTGGAGTGGTGAATATTGTGCCCGGCTTCGGCCCCTGTGCAGGAGGAGCCATTGCTAGCCATATGGACGTCGACAAAGTGGCTTTCACCGGCTCTACAGAGGTACGCGACTGTATGTACTCTGGCCACACTCTCAAATGTCCTACAAGTCAGTAAAAGAGGCATGCATTCATTACAGCATAGCATATATGCGATAAGATCGTTGACGCTATGCTTTGTAGTCAACGTGTGTATTGAATGTTTCAGTAGAGCTGGGCAAAATATGGGGGACATATGATATCAAAATACTGTCTTTGTACTGTGTGTATGAGCGTTAAAGGAACAGACTTTGAATTATTATAGCACCCTCAGAAACTCAAATGTCTCGCCCTACTCACTGTTTATATTTATATTATAACAACATTTTTGGAAGGTGTGTTTCAACCACACGGGCAACCACACAAATCGAGGCGTGTCCCTTTAAACAATTTGACAGTATAAATAGTGACACTACAAAGAACAGAGATCTCTTTTTGTTTAAATGACTATGAAACTATGAAAACGATCATTTACTCCCAATAAAGCCATCGAAACTACAGAACAGGCCAAAACTCACATATTTACATGGCTGGAGTTTGAGTACCCCATGAAACACAGTATACTGTTGTATCGCCCAGGCGCTGCGTTGCCATATAATGATGTCACGTTGCCAAGCAGACGTTTTCCTGCTGTCTTTTGTCCTTTTATTAGAGAGATGCAAACAAGTTCTTGGTTTTTGTGAGTATACGGGCCTTGTCGCGTGGATTTATGACTTCCCCCTCTGTGATCTGCCCTGCTGTCTCCAGGTCGGCCAGCTGATCAAAGAGGCGGCGGCCAAAAGCAATCTGAAAAGAGTGACTCTGGAACTGGGAGGGAAGAACCCCTGTATTGTGTTTTCTGACTCAGACAGTAAGTGATGTGGTTTGCTCTCAAGCCTTCTCTGAAGCTACAATGCGTAGACACAACAAAGGACACACGCACAGACTGTGTGTGTGAGGGAGATGTGTGTGTGTGTGTGTGTGTGTATGTGTGCGTGTATGCATTCCAAAATGTCACTTCAGTGAAGCTAGGTTAGCCTTTTGCGAATGTGTGTGTGTGTGTGTGTGTGTGTGTGTGTGTGTTTGCTTTTCATTGAAATAAACATTTATCTTCCTAAAGCCTAATTATTTTAATATATACTGGAGTTGGGATATGACCTGCAAATGTCTCTAAAGTCTGGTATTTCATTTGAAATGTCTAAATATTTATATAAAAGGAACAAATGGAAAAACAAAACCAATTAAAAGCAAGAGAGTTGCCTGTGTTCTTTTGTGAAGGGCAGAGCTATGAGGTTTGCAACGCTAGCAGCCGCACTCCAGCGGTAGATTTGGAATAGCTCCCTTTAAACTTTCCACTCATTTCTCATATGCATACGGTATTTCTGGGCTCGGGGAAAGCATGTGTGCAAGATTCTTCTAAATCTCACTGCTTCACTCCAAGATTAAATGTACTTTGAAATTAACCAAATAATGTAGAGCTCTAAGCTTCTGCATTGCATATGAATTTAGTCAGTAGTAAGGCTTGGGGTGTTTACAGTGTTTACAGGACGTGCAACAAATATAAAGCATACAATGTTCCTAAGTCTATTCCTATTTTTTACTACAGCGATGTGGCAAATAACAATAACAATAACAATAAATATCAGATTATATAATTTTTAAAACATATAAATAATTCACGTATAAATAATTTGTGGGGCACAAAGTTACTTTCTGTGGTGGAGTGATACGCTAAGAAAATAGTCCCCAAACGATCCGCTCAACCGTATAACCGTGCGTGTGACCACTGACATACAGTGGATTTATATAGAGGAAGACATTGATGCGTACTATAAAATGATTATGAATACATACTAACTCCTGGAGTACTGACTGCCTCTGTGTACATCTGTAGTGCAGTTGGCAGTGGAGGAGACACAGAAAGGGGCCTTTTACAACCAGGGCCAGTGTTGTACGGCAGCTTCACGCGTCTTTGTGGAGGAAAGCATCTATGAAGAGTTTGTTCGTCTCAGTGTAGCAAGTGCAAAGAAAATCGTCATAGGAGACCCATTAGACCCACGCACGTCACACGGACCTCAGGTACAGTAAAGTACAAATCATATAGTAAGTGTGTTAGTGGTAGTATGATTATGGGATTTTATACGTATTTTATAATGGCCCGTTTTTGTATTTTCACAAGTTTATACAGGCATAGCAGAAGTAGTTGATTTGTCATGCCATGAAATCCCCCACTACACACGCAAACGCCCCCATTGTGCTTGTGTTCCTGAGATTTACACAAATCCAAGAAACACACAACCCATGAAGTGCCAGCTACTGTAACAGAACCAGCATAAGCTCAACTCTGCCCCTTGTGGCCCCAATTACACACTACCACTTTTATGCAACAAACTCTAAACCTTTACACATATTTGTTAGTGTGTAAAAGTATGTACTGTAGGATTATTGCAATTTTAAAGAGATTTAATGTAATATCTTGTACCTTTTTAGCAGCTATGCTAGGGTAGGCCCCAGTTTGACATGACTGTTCACTCTCTGTTCATTATAGTTTTTATTCAAACTTGTAGCAGCAAGTTAAAAACTTGTTGGCAGAATGACCTGCCTTAGAATATGTTTTGACACATTTACATTATTGAATGGGTGTTTAGCATGATCATAACTATGCTATGTCATCTTTTATTGCACTGATCGTGTTTGCGCATGTACTCCATGGCCTCCAGATTGACAGGAAGCAGTTTGATAAGATCATGGATTTGATTGAGAGTGGGAAAAAGCAGGGGGCGAGGCTGGAGTGCGGGGGAGAGGCTGTGGAGGACACCGGCCTGTTCCTGAAGCCCACTGTCTTCTCCGGGGTTAAGGACCACATGTGTATCGCTAAGGAGGAGGTTACCATCTGTTTCATTCATAAAAATGAACTGGGGTTGCAGTAGCAGAACATAATGGTGTATGAGACTGACACCTAGTGGGCAAATGGAATGATTACATGCAACATACACCATGTCTGTCTAGAAAATAAATAATTATACATGTAGTACTAGAAACTAGTGTTATTCATTTGCAGTAAAGATTAATCTACTGTTATTTTATTCCATAATATCAAATTGATATTATTTACGTTACACCATGTTTTCAATATTGATATTGATTTTAAATATACCTTCTCAAAGTTTTGACTTTGAGAAGGTATATTTCAAATGTCCAGTCTAAATGAATTTTAGATTAATTTAATTGGAACAAAACTGTTTCTACCCAATGCTCATTTTACCGTATTCTTTCCCATTACAGATCTTTGGCCCAGTCCAGTGCATATTCAGCTTTAAAAGCCAGCAGGAGGCCATTGACAGGGCGAACAACAGTGAATATGGACTGGTTGCCGCGGTGTTCACTAAGAGTCTGGACCGGGCTCTGTCTGTCTCCGCGGCCCTGGAAACAGGCACCGTTTGGTGGGCACTAAATATTATCTTCCTTCACGTACACCGAATCACTGAATGTCGTATTGTAATTCACATAACTGACATTCACCAACAGGTGTCAGAAATATTATTTATCTGGACCTAAAGGTGACACCGGTTTCCAAACAAGGATTCTCTGTTTGAATGGCAGTGGGAGAGGGATTATTAGAGCGGAGGGGACTTTTAATGGGAAAACATGTGCTTGGAATATATGCTTGGCACCCTATATGTACAGGGATAACTGGGAATCTTCTACTAACCCGGAATGTCACTCCAAAAGCAGTCACTAGTCACTGGTCTGCCTCGTCGCCATTTACAAGTCATTTCTGCAGATACAGTTGCTAAAAGTTAAAATAATGACAACTTAAGTGCAGTGGCATCTTATGACCAGATGGAGGTGCAAGTATTCCTAGTTAATGATAGATTTTCACCACTGTTATCTCTGTGAAAGAGTTACTTCCCAATGATCTGTTTGCAATGATACCGTAAGCACACCTTTAACCTCTATCCTTCTCATTCCCTCTTTCTCTCTGACTAGGGTCAACTGCTATAATGCCCTTCATGCCCAGACTCCCTTCGGAGGTTATAAAATGTCAGGCAACGGCCGAGAGTTGTAAGTGGCAAAATCCCTCACACCCCACTGTAAAATATTTTTATGCAACCCCTGCCTTCAGTTTGCTTTGTCTTTTTTCTCCACGTGTGATGTTTAGGGGCGAGTATGCTTTAGCAGAGTACTCCGAAGTGAAAGCTGTGACCATCAAACTGAATGAGACCTTGTGATATGTGGGGACACTGCCTCCACAGAAGACAGCTGAGCACTTCGTCGTACTGGGCGACGTCACCAGTCCTCTGCAACTAACCTCTTCTCTCGTTTTCTCCTTGTCTTCACTGGGAAGCCGATTAACAATTGTAATGCACTGGTTGTGAAAGCCTACTGGCGAAGGGACACATTTGAGTAATTTTACACACTGACCCATATATTTGAATTGAACGGGACACTCCTCGATTTGTTTCTGTAATCAGCTTTGTGGGTGAAACCAGTGTTACAAAAACATTGTTGTTTTGGTTTAAAACTCAAAGAGGGCAGCTGTCCACGCCTTTGTGGACAGTTCCATTTCAAACACAAACATTGAGCTAGGGCAAACATTTGGGGATTAGGGTGCTTTAAAGTCTAGAATCCACCAAGGCGTAAAGCACCCAACACAACACAACTCCACTGGACATAGGGCGCCCCCAGGGGGTGTCTCAAAGAGCACGACTCCCTTGAACTGTACAAACCACACTCACTGGCATATTTTAAGGGGGAGTGTGTAGCCTACAGTGAAATTACATAATTTAATTAAACTTAAACAGTTCCGTTTCATTAATAATAAACCAAGGTAACACTTGAAGGAATCACAAATTAAGACAAGCTATAGCCTAATGCTTTTTTTTTGCAGCTGTAACTGGTAGGCCTACTGTACATTTATGTAGTAATGTTAATACATTAAGTTCTACTGGTTTGGATAAGAACATCTGCTTCGTAAATGAATTGTTTACAAACAATGCCAGTAGTATTTCAGTGTGCCCTTGTAGTTATCATTTATTTAATTTCTAAAAAAGTAAAGTAGCTAAAAAATCTCCTTAGTCATGGTAAATTACACACAGAGCGCAGCAGAAGGGAGTATCTCTTGCTGCTCTCGTGGTCAAAAACAGCTCCTCACCTTGCGAGTTTGATTGTTCTTATTGGCTGTCATTGCGACAGCCAATAAGTGTTGCTGTCCCCAAAATGGTCATTCGATAACCTCCACCAAGCAGACTAAATGCGCTCTATGCTGTGTCACTCTACATCTTTTTGGTGGATTACGCAGTTTTTCCCAGTTCTCCTACATTAAAAAAGGAGAAAAATACACAAGATCAGAGAGCAATGCATGAATGGCACAATATATTTTCCTTACACAAAAAAGGTGATTATCATTCCGGAGTAATTCCATTTGTTTGTAATATCGAACATTTCAGTTGCATTTTTTATATTTGTTTGGTCTGGGAGGATTAGCAAGTGTAAAGAAACACATGTTAATCCTGGTAAATGTTGAATAGGAGATTCATAGAAAAAAAGTACTTTTCTCTTTTTTGTTATATACATTTAAGTGTTGATTTTAATACGATGTGATCTAATATGAACTTTCTCATTTGAGGAGAATTTTCCTCCCCTTTCAGATGTTGGAAGGAACTCTGTTTCCCATTCCAAATGAGGTAATATTTACCATGCTGGTAACTTTTTAATGATTTAACAGAAATGATGTTATCATTACACGGACATTTTCAACATTAACTGAGTTTAGCGTCTTAAATATTTGAAAATGACTCTATTTTACATTAACTGTAAGTCATCACTTAGATGTAATGTTAGTATTTCAAATAGATAATGAGAAAACAATATTGCCATAATTATGACAAGCTCAAAGCAAAAAAGTCTACAATTGACTGTTGCCTGTTATTGTTATTTTGAAACAATGCCACGGTTTATACAAATAAAAAATGTATTTCTTTATATTTCTTACATTAGTATCAATATTTTATATTTAAATAGAAATTTTAAATAAAACAAAAACATTGCATTGTGTTTTCCTTTTTTGTGAAACAAATGACATTATCAACCAGTGACAAACAAATCTAAACAAATCAGAGGTCAAAGGTGATAGACAAAACACTTTGCAAGGGAAGGCAAGGCAGCTTTATTTACATAACACATTTCATACTCAGTCAGTGGCAATTCAAAGTCCTTCACAAATAAGATAAAGCAAAGAACAAATAAAGTGGGTTGAACTAGCTGCTAACTATCTATCCAACTACAGTAGCAGAAGTTACAATGGTCTATGGATGGTTGAAAATGAATAGTTAAACCATTTTATCATTTGAATTTAATTTTTAATGTGCGAACTTAATAACTTGCTTGGTGTAGATTGTAATGTAAAATTATTAACATATTGTCATGTAGACAAACAATTATTGTAGGCCTACTAATAAACAAATGATATACTGTATAGGAACAATTTCGGCAGTGGGAACAAATTCGGCACCACACCTACAGTTGCACCACTTGCACTAGCTAACCAGGAAGTCAAGTTATAGTATGTCCAGTATTTGTTGCTGTGCGGTTTGGTTGGTGTCTAGTCTCTGACTTTGCAAACAACTTTGAACCTCTTAATTCATCCAAATGTTTACTTCTGTTGTTGAAGATGCGGTGAGTGTCCCAATAAATATATATGCGCATTACACGAAGTTCACGTTTTTACATATCGCCCTTTCCTTCATTTTGATTGACGCTAGTATCTCAGATTTTGCGCTGAATGTGAACCAGACTGGTGTATTAAATGGGAGTCTTTTGTCATATATTTTGCATCTAAAGTCATAAAGTATGCATTTATCTTGTGGCGTTGTAGTAGGCTGCTTGTTGTTAAGTTGTGCCCGCGGACTCGTGCGCCACAGTACGAGTGCTAAAATGTGGTGATGGAAATGTGAGTCATGTCTGTTTATTCTCATACTGTATGAATAGGGTAGTTTTGATTTTGCGCTCTTCTGGAAAAGAGGCATTTACAATTGGTTACAGTTAGAATGTAATCAATTGTCGATTGAAGAAGAATGGTTTTAGCTTTAATTAATTAATTAAATAAATAATGAATATTTTAAAAGGAAATCTGTTTTAGGAAAAAACATTTTATTAGGAACACTATTCTATGGGATATACAGTAGATGAGTTTTGACAAGGATTCCTCGTATAGTATAGCTTCTAGACTAATTCCACTGTTCAGGGCTCATTTTGAAGCATAACAGGTGGCAGTTTAAGTGTCACTTTCCTATCCGGAGCCCCACGCCCCCCTCCCTTTTCACCTGTGCGGAATCTTGTTCTGTTTTTTGTTTTGGTTGTTTTATTTTTGTTTGTTTTGTTTGTCTTATTTTAGTTTGTTCTGTTTTTGTTTTGTTTTACGTAGTTTTTAGTTTTTTACTTTGCCTTGTAAAACGACTTTGAGCTTTTGAAAAGCACTATATAAATTCAAATTATTATTATTATTATTATTATTAAACATGTTACAAATTCATTGGATTGGATGCAGGGTATATTTTATATATAGGGAAAAATATAGCACAATCAGAGTTAAAGGCTTCAGCCTCAGGCTGCACTGTATTTCAAAACTAGTACTAACAGTTATTTAGACTCTAATCCAGACAGATAGACACTTGGTAGCAGAAGACCGGAATTTCACAAACGCTGCCTTGACCCATCTTGGTTCTTCTGTTTGTGCAGGCTGACAGTGGACGCCTGGCCCCTCCTGCTCTCTGAGGAAACTCAGGCCTCTGCTCTGACACAGATAATCCACTGACTCAAACCAGGAAAGCATCCACTGCCCCCCTCCCCCCCCGGCCTCGCTCTGTAGAAGAGGTATGAGCTACTGGTCTGTTGGCCTCTCGCGGGCCACGGCAGAGACCGGCAGCAGCATGGAGGCACCAAACGGTGAGCAGCCCTTCAGTACGGTATTTTCCAGTCTTACTCAACTTTGCCGGGTGTGCTCACCCAAGCCCAATCGCTGACCTTATCCAACTGTGTGTCACTACGCTGCGTTTACCACAGTCTCTGACCCGGAGTGCTGGGTGTATATTTTGTTGTGGTCTTCGCTACTTGTGTGGTGTTCAGCCGATTGTGAGGATTTCAGTTTGCGTTGTAAAATGTTTACAGCCTGACATAGTCAAAAAGCAGAACTGAAACGTTGTGTGAAGCCCTAACTCTGATGTTGCCTGGACAGAAAGTGAGAAATGTTTATTCCTCTCTTTGTCACGGACGCGCACACGCACGCACGCACACACACACACACACACACACACACACACACACACACACACACACACACTCGGTGCGGTACACACGGATGGCGTGGCGCTAATCTGAGATAAGGCTGCTTCTGTGTTGCCAGATCCATGTGGTGCAGTGCGATACAGTAAAGCAGGGGGGTATATCAACACCGCCGTCTCTCTCTCGGTCCGGAGGGTAGCGTCATTCCAGCGCCCCCTTCAGTCAGTGTGTCCGTCGCCACGTTAAGACGCCGTGCGTCACTTAGCATCGCTGCTAGCAGATGACAATTGGCACAGGGTGAGGGTGGGGTGGGGTGGGGGGGAGAGGAAAGGAAAGGGCTTGCAAACAAAGAAGCACCCCCACCCCACCCTCACCCCAACCCCTCCCCTCCCTCGGAGCGCAGGCGGGCAGAGCAGGAGGAGGGAAAGGAGCAATCGACTGGGGGTGCACAGCTTACCATGGGGCTATGGATGCGCTCGCTGCAGGGTAACACCAGCTTTCAGTAAGCTAGCAGAGCGTTAGCAGCTGTAGAGGGGATGGACGGACGGGAGGTTTCGCTGCGTCAATACGAGCAGGTAGGGGGGGGGGACGGGACACAAGGGGGATGTCTCCCTTTTGAATGACGCCAGTAGCGGACCGTAGGACTGTTGACATGCTGGGTGTGGGTGTAGGATAGGAGCTGTTTGAGCCCACTGTCTGCATGCTTTTACTGATTAACAATTATGCCCTGCAGTAGCACTGCACTGTTTCCTCGCGTGGTCTTAGCTTTACTGTTGGCAGCTTAAGCCACAGCATTCATCGCTCGACATTGCTTTAGCTCCATATCTCGCCATTAAAGACCACTGGTTATGCATTTTGGAGTTGTTTTCAGGATAAAGCTTGCTGATTTGAATTGTTAGTGGCTTCCTCTGATTTACTCAACGGCCATTGATAAACGACACGACTTTGCGATTGATTTTGTTTGATTTGTTTGTTTAAATGAAATTGCCAGCAGATGTGTGCTTCATGTATTTGAAGGCACACACACACTCTAAACTGCAATACAATACAAAGAAAAGTGAAAGCAACTTGCAAATAGACTATTCTATGAAACAAGGGCACTTTTGCTACCTGTTTAGTCTAGTAGAACCTTCAACCAGCTTAGCCTAGTTAGCGATACTTCTGATTCCTGCTCAACCGATGTGTGGTGTTAGTGTGTATTTGTGCGCTGGGTAAAACTGTATTGGCTACAGTAATCCATTGGCAATGGCAGACAAGGTGAAAAGAATGGCACATTAAAAAAATAAATAGCAGTAGACAATTTCACTGCACACACTATCCAAGAGGCCATCTGAATGATTTAAAAAAAAAAATGTAGATAATTTGAATATGTGCAGGAGAAGATTCAGTTTGGTTAGCTTGTGGGGGACAGATTATGTTTTATGGATATTCTATAGAATATTGTAATGTTAGTGTTCCCCTAAAACAGAATGTGTGTCTGCAAGGTTCCTAAAATGGTTCTGTACGTTCCAGTGTTAATTAATATTACACTAATGAATTCAGTGATAATGTTCAAAACAATGCAAATATTGTTCATATTATATTGTTTTCTTATTAGTGTTTATATATGAATCACTCGAGTGTCAGTATCCCCAGCTCTCCTGCTCTTTTGTCATTTGTCATTTCTCCTCTCCATCTGTTTGCAACGGGAGCAACGTTTTGGTTGCTGGTATACTGACTTCAACACAAACTCTGAAACGTAGCATTATAAAATATACTTAATTATTTAACTTGGGTTACTTGGCTTGCTTATGCAGAGGGGGCCAGCAGCACTAGCATGAACATTGTCAGAGGCTGATGGGCCATTTTGTTGTTGTTGTTTTGTTTGTTTGATCAGATTCAAATCAAGACAGTGTTTATGTTTAGAATCTGTTCACTACTGCCACTTTACAGGTTCATTCTATTTGTCATATGCTACATTTCATTATTCTGTTTTAAAATTGGTGTTTGGTTTGAAAAACTATAAAAATTACGTGATTTAACTCTAGTAATATGAAAAATATTGTCCAAGATATTGCAAGCATATTGATATCACAAGCATATTGGGGGCAGCAAAGTGTTCTAGGTTGGACTCCCAGCCGGAAGGTCGTGGGTTGCTCCTTTTTATCCTTGACTAATTTAGTCAAGGCTTTCTTTCTTTCTTTCTTTCTTTCTTTCTTTCTTTCTTTCTTTCTTTCTTTCTTTCTTTCTTTCTTTCTTTCTTTCTTTCAGTTTAGTTCTCTCGCTCATTGTCTGTTGCCATCATGCGGGAATCTCCCAGAGCAGAATCAGTGTCTCTGGTGCTTTTGATTGGCTGGCCAGAGATAGGAATGCGGCTGATTCTAATGACTCCATTAGAGAGCGGTCGTCTCGGAGGATGTCTCCAACAAAGGCAGCCATATGTGATTAATTTGTCAAAGGCATTTGGAAAAAGACAAAACGTGCAAAGAAGTTAACTTTGACAATCTCCAAATAGCAAAATGGGCAGGAGGATGGAAAAGTTGACAGGGGCAGAGGTTTAATCAGAGATAGCAGAAGAGTTCAAGAAAGGTACCAGACTCAACACTAGCTATGCTCCCTGATGCACAGACGCATAAAATGTCACTTGTGTGTGTGTGTGTGTGTGTGTGTGTGTGTGTGTGTGTGTGGTCAGCGTGTTGCTCTCAAACAGCTTTATCTGTCTGGCATTTTCCGCTTTCGCCTGAGACTTTGGCACAGGCGTCATCTGATTACCCCAAAAACGGCACACACCGCAGCAAACAATATTGAGAGCAACACATAACCTTAACATCAATTAAAATGTCTCAGAATACGGGAGGGAGACACAGACAAGATAGACAAGTTATTTTGACGGCCTTATCTCAAGAGTTTGGTGAGTTTTGCTTTCTGCGAAGCGTGGACCCAAAAAATTAGTTGATGGATGATTAGCTGAGATCTGCCTTTTACTAGAGATGTCTGCAATCTTCCCATTGCTGTAATTTTACAGGACTGTATCGAGCTAGGCTTTGAGACTATAGATCACAACATACACTATTTTTACATTATTTTTCCTGCACTGCAACATTATTTTTCCTAAACTGCACACTGTAGCGCCTTACTGTCATGGCTGTGTTGGTGGATGGCATACGGATGCTGTTAGTCACATAAAGTGACATCTGTAAACAGTCAACAGTGGTTGCAATTGAGAATGAAAAATATAACCCTAAATAGCTTTAGAAAAACACAGTCTTAAAAGAAAACTAGTTCTCCAAAATGAAATGGTCGACTTCATAGGAAAATTAATTCCTAACCTATCAGCAAAGACATCCTCCATCCACAAGCTCTTGCACAAAGAAAATGAGTTCCAAGTGGACAGACGCATGAGCATGAGTGGCAAAAAGCCACTGACTGTGGCAGGATAGTCTAGTGGTCTAGGTGTTGGACTCCCAGCCGGAAGGTTCGTGGGTTCGAGCCCCAGACTTGGCCTAGCTGTAAGCATCCTTGAGCAAGATGCCTAACCCCTACCTGCTCCATGTAATAGCACCATGTAACTGTAAGTCGCTTTGGATAAAAGCGCCTGTAATGACCTAGTTGACCGCTCTAGGTCAAGGAGTACTGCTACAGCTTGAAGGTGGGCATTGGAAACAAGCTGCCTGTGCATCCAAGGGCGTGACTGAGAGTGTCCATGTGCTCGACAACGCACATTACTCCAGAACAGGCTGGGATCAGAAGATCTACTAGGGTAATCAAAGAGCCTGTAAGACTTAACTTGTGATTAAGGGATTGTAAAGAACTCGACAAGAGTGTTGGAATACATAATGTTTAGTATAGAAATGAAAAAAATGCATTGGCTTAACTTATGTTTAGTGAATTGATATTAGAATAACATTTTGTGTTGTCACTTCAAAGAAACGGGGATGTAAGGATATTCAGTAATTATATTTTAATGTATAGGCCTTCTTTATGACCACTAGGTGTCAGTGATGATGTAATGAATCAATGAGTTACATATACCAGGCAGAACAAGAACAAAAAGGTATCTTAATGTACATGTGGCTAAAACACGTCAATAAAAGTTACAATGGCAGACAGTTTTAAACATTGAATCCCCTTCATTGAAGCAACGAACAAAACACTTATCTCTATCTTAGCAGTTACTTCAGAAGTAGGTTTTTGAAAACAATGTAAGTGGTGGTTGAAGGAAAATCTACCACAAACGAGGACTTAATATTTAGGTAAAGAATGACCTAAAGAAGCTACAGAGAACATTAACATTTACAGTTGGAAAAAGTGGGAGAAATTTGATACGATGAACCCCTTGTCAGGAAATACAGGCATACAATATTGCCAAATAGATGATTAATCAGTCCAGTAGTAAGAGTTATAATAATAATAATAATAATAATAATAATAAGGAAAGTAAGAGGCGACCAATATGATGACAAAATCCTATTAAAACCTCATCCCACGTTGTTAACCGCCAGTTTGACACCTTCCGTTGCGAGCGGGCTCATTTACAGCCCCCCTGCTGTATAATTTACGCTCTCTTTAGTGTATATCTAACAGCACACGAAAGGTGAGAAGATCACGCTTACTTTTAAAATGTGATCCATCTTTAATGCTTTTTAATGGCAAGCATTTGGAATTATTCAGCCTTGATGTAAATGAGAGTTTGAGAGTGTGAGTGTGTGTGTGTGAGTGTGTGTGTGTGTGTATAAACGTGGTAATTGGGAGGTAGAGTGACGTCGGGCCACACGAAGGAGAAGCCCCCCTGTCGTGCGTGGCACATCAGGCAGACAGAGCTGAACTTATTAACGGCTAGCTTTTCTTCCCGCTTTCCCGCCGCTGAAAAGAGCATAGCGGTGAAAAGCAGAGCACCGCATGGGGGGGGGGGGGGGGGGGGGGGGGGGGGGGGGGGGGGGGGGGGGGGGGGGGGGGGGGGGGGGGGGGGGGGGG
>JAOEHI010051735.1:0-18045 GCA_025447815.1 Percopsis transmontana | reverse complement strand
AACCGGGTGTCTTCAGTGCAAAAACCATAAAGTTTAACTAAAAAAAAGATCTTATTAAAACCTAAAAAACAACCTGCCCCAACTTTTTGGGCCAAAAAAAAAAAAAAAAAAAAAAAAAAACTACAGGTGGTATAATTACGACCGGTCGATCGCGACATGAATTCAAGTCGACTGAGATCGCGCAAGAAACTAAGCTAGTCAAAGTTAGCAGGATTCACGCCGGTCTACAATCCGCCAAATACACCTCACCACCAGGGAGAAAACACATCAAAATGCCCATAACACAAATGGGAAAATATCACTCAGTTAAATCAAAAACGTTTTAATGAACTACAAGCAACACTTCAACACATTCCCGACCGCACCCGTCAATGCTGATATTTTTCCACCTGTTCTAAATTAGCCGTTCAACCGCGGGTACCCGACCCGATGCAGGTGATCAAAAGATAACAACAGATGCTCTTTCCACACATGCTCTTCTCTCACAATAGTGAGAACATTTTATGGGGAAAAAATGTAATAAAAAACAACAATAAAAAAGTACTGTACAAGTACAAGGGGTTCCAAGAGGTTTTCGGGTGTGTTTGGGGCAATGTTGAGAACCCCTGCTCTACAGGTTCCCACAGTAACCAGCTGTAGTTTGGGGGTCCTGTTCTATTCTAAACATGTAGTTTTTTTTCTTCAGGTAACCTACCTGGGCGGGGTAGCTCATGGTCTGTAGGAGCTGCTGCTGGCTGTACTGGGGGTTATAGGCCAAGTAGGACTGGGGGTAAGGTGAGGCCACCAGAGGAGCCCCAGCAGCAGATGCTGCTTGGAGCATGGGTGGTGCTGAGGAACCGTGGTCCGACCTGGCGTTCACTACCGAGCCTGTGGACACACACACACACACACACAGTCTATATTGTTGTTTCAAAGAAACACCAGATATAGCCAATCAAATGTGACAACCTGCCTCCAACCAATCACAACGTTCCAGAACCTCCTGATGACCTCGAGTCTCCAGCAGGCCTGACTGTGACTGGCAGGGACAGGTGTGTGTGTATTATAAGCATCAGAAATTACCTTTGGCACGGGGGTATTTTGCCTGGTTTACTGTAGACATTGTGTACTGGTAAACCTGATGAGGCTGGATACACAACAAACACACTCACAATTAAAACCAGTTATCGTAACCCATGGCAGGCCTGTAAATACAACTTGTCCAGTATGGTTAACGCACCATATCTCTATTACTGAGGTGAAACTAAGCAACTGTGATTGTACTGGACAGCTCCCAGAAGAACTAGCAGACGACTGAACTAGAAATTGCTTTATTTTAAAATGACATGACAGAATCACAGAGGCATTCTCAGCTGTGTGCACACGTGTGTGTGTGTGTGTACCTGAACAGAGACATAAGACAGGTAGGGGGTATTGTAGAGGGGGCCCTGTCCCCCAGGATGTTGGAGGACTACCGGACTGGGTGGTGTGGGCCGAGGAGGGGTGGGGGTTGTGTTGGGTTTAGACTGGAAGAGACATTCATACAGTAAAACACAAGCTTTATTCTAGACCTAATACTATTAAGAGCCAATATATCGTCAGTACCATGGGTATCGGGGTCTTGATTGGGTTAAACTCCTTAGCATTGGGGTTCAGTGTAGATTTCTTCACTTGGCTAGGAGACACATCATTCAGAATAGGTTAGGGCTCACATAAATAGCATTTTATGTCTACACATAAAGCCTGATGGATATAAAGATCTGGACTGGAAACCAACCAGCTAGCTAGCACGACTGTGCGATGTTTATTATGGGTTTTGTGTTCATTGGACTGTGAACGGCTAAAATATTAATGAAATGTTTGGTTTTACCTTGCCTGAAGCAGTTATATTTCTATTCTGTTCTATTCTGTCTTGAAGACAACTGTGGGCGGAACCATTTTGCATACAGTCCAATGGACAAAGGACCTACATACAGTAGATCAAACTGATATTTTGACACGCGGTAGAGATATATCACGTAAAATGCCTCAGGTTCCATCTCAGATTTTGCCCCATTGTTGTCTTCAACGTATGTCAATGGAACAAACAGGGTTGTTGCTTATAGTTATTTCATAGTTCTATGGTTATAATGAGCATGTAAACATTGTGACTCACGTAGCCACGCCCTCTGTCCTCTCTGGCTCTGACCTGCTTTCCTCACCACCTGGAGTCCTGGGAGGCGGCGGGGCAGATGGAGACTGCCTGTCTGGGGCGGAGGGGTCCTGGGTGGGGGCGGAGGGAGGCTGGGTGTCAGGCAAAGGTGGGCTAGGATCAGAGGCTGGGGGGTCTGAAGAGGGTTTGGACAGGGAGACCTCGCTGGGGACTGGAGATGCTGTAGTGGCTGGGGAACTGGAGCTCCCCCCACTGGGCTGGAGCTGCAAGACAGAAACAGATATACAGTAACTGTAGAACATAAGGCTGAATCACTATTGTATTACATCAGTCGGGGGGACGGACACACACACACACACTAATAAAGTCTTACCCTGAACTCCTTCCCAAATTTACGTAATTCTTCTATGTGCGACCTCTGCTGGACTGAGGGGACTGGGGGATGAAAACAAGGTTAACCATCTAGCTGGAGTGCAAAAAAAAAAAAAAAAAATGTATATAAAACGATGTTATCATGATATTGCTGGGCTTTGCTAACGCTAACCGGTCATGTGGCATAGCCTAGTGTGTCTATGACTTGTCGAGAAATGACTCGCTGAATAATGAACATGATCGTTTTATATATATTCACATGTCGTGACGCTAAATAATCTTATCAGTCCATATCTGACAATATTGTGTTGATACCCCATAGATACTCATAGAATTCTACAGTAGCCGCCTCGATTTAAAAAAAGGCACATCTGCTAGAATATAACCTTTATTCATGAAATATTACCGTGCTTGTATATACATGACTCTGATGAAAAGCTTCATCAAAACATCACACCCCTGTTCTGCCATTCCGGCTGTCCCTTTTACACAGACATTGTTTCGGCGTTGTGACTACCTCCGCTGCTTGAGGTAGAGCAAAACTGACCCCCCCAATTTGAAATAAAGTCACAATATTCCCGGCTTTTTACGCTGCGCAAAAAGGACAATGGGTTCAGGCTGACAGACAACATCTTCTGGACGGCACGGGAAAAACAAACAGCCCGACGGAATAGCAGGACGGCAAAACGAAACACCCATGACGATCTGTTGCTATGGTGATGTCGTGTTGTTTACAAAGAATGGAATAAAATATATAAAATAATTTTGTGTATATTTTATGCAATTTAAAATGATTAGCTTCTCGTTATGTAACATCTGTTTGTCATCTACCCTTAGTGTTGCTGTTTTTTTCACCTAATTTTACCACCCTACTCTCATCCACTAAAATGATCGAGTTTGTCATCTACCATCTGCCTGAATCCATGTGAATGTGGCATTATTGTCCTGCAGCTCACACCGCCATCTACTGGACCGAGCAACAAAGACACCCCTTGGTAATTCATACTTATAGATTGCAACATGTGTAATTTCCGCTCATCTGGCAACGATATTATCTTATTATCATTTTCATGTGATATCGTCAGTAGGATAATTTTAATATTGGCCAAGCCTATCTCAAAAATATTTTTTCTATATTAATTTTCCCCTTCAACTTGCGAACCCCCAGAATCAGCCAGCAGCTGCTTGGGGTGGGAGTTAGACAATTTAGTCTTACCTTTACTAGTCCTGCTTTCCTCCACACTGCTGGGACTCTCAGCTGAGCGCTCTCTTGTGCTCAAGATCTCATTCACTATAAATACAAACTTGCATTAGAACAGCCCTGAACTTTAATGGAATGTGGTTGCCCAGATGCATGCTGGGAGGTCAGACAGCTGTCTATCTAAAGCACAACAACAGAGGTTACCTTACCATCGACAGGAAAGAGAGGAGCGGGGCCTGGCGTCTTCTGGACATGCATGGAGACAGACGATGTTTCGAAAAAAGGTGTGTCCTGTGAAGATGACTTAGGAGAGCGAGTAGCTGCAAGAGAAACCATCGGCTGATTAGAAGATGTAATGATACCAGATCTGAAACCTCAACTGAAACATTACCCGCACGTGTGTGTGTGTGTGTGTGTACCTGTGGATTGAGTGTGTGTGTACCTGTGGATTGAGTGTGTGTGTTTGGAGTGCGGGTCCGGCTAGACTGTGGAGGTCTCTGGGCTTTGGGAGACGTTCTGGAAGCAACTAGAGAGAAAACAACATCCGTTATACACACACTCAGGACTGGAACTGGAATTAAGGTGTATATATAAACTCACCTCCGTTGTGGGGACGGCTGGCCTCAACCGGGGCGTGCCCGGCTGGGGGAGAGGCGGGGGAGAGGTGGGAGGAGTAGCCTCCCCCTCTTCCTGACAGAGGACTGCTTCGCTCAGCTGGGGTCCCCGCAGGTTGGGGGGCGGCGGGGGGGAGGGAGGGCCTGGGGGAGGAGGACGACGGGGGTGATGAGCGGTAGCCTGCACCCGGACGACCTCCCCCCCTCTCTGACCGCTCCCTGGTGAGCTCTCTCTGGCGCTGGGGGAGTGGCACATACCTCCCCTCTCTAGAAGAACAACAATAATCTGACACTGTAGTATGTGACAATGTGAAAAGATTGTTCATCTTTAAAGCAATTCTGATTTACCGGCCAGCTCCAGGACTGTCCCTCCCCCTTTCTCTCTCTCCTTCTCGGACCACAGCGCTGTATTTATCTTCTTCGCTTTTCCCCTCCTCGTTCTCCAGACTGACCCGCTGGCGGTACTGAGGATTGGACTCGATCTCGCTGGCCAGACGGGCCGCACGTGCCTCTCTCTGGCGGAATCCCTCAGAACTGCCCCTCTCTAATGCCATCCTGAGGGAGAGAGAGAGACACACACACAGACAGACAGGCAGACTAGTTACCATAGCTATTAACAGCTGTTGTGCACGACATGAAGCATGTGGTGGTGCTGAACTCACGTGTACATGGAGAGACTGGAGTCGTAGGTGGATGTTACACCGTACTTCACCTCGTTGTAGCGGAACATCTCATTAGCATCCCAGCCGTTAGACTGACAACGACACACCAGGGTTACAGATGACGCCATTGGTGCCAGGGAGCGTGTACATATTGCAGCTTATAGTGTAGTGTTTATTGCTAGACAGGAGCACCTGCCTTGATGCCCCCCCTGCTTATTAGACACACGTGTGGTTTGAGTGTAATGAGTGTTGGTGCCTCTGTGTTCTTACAGTGTCATTTTCCAGCTCATAGCTCTCCCCGTTCGCCTCTCCTCCGTCCCAGCGCTGGAGAACTTTCTCCTTGTGTTCCCCGTTCATACGACCGCCACTAATTGCCGTGTCCGTAAATGTGTCTGACACACACACACACACACCTCAGAATACATAGCCTGGTACACAAACTGTTCATGTGTGTTATGTGTGCATGTGTACCTCTACTAGCATAGCTCAGGTCTACATCTCTGCATGTCATGCTAATGACGTCTGCAGGACTGAAGATCATTGTTTCCGTTATGTCCTCCCGGCGGGGCGGAGCTACAGAAGGTCCCTCGCCGAGCTTGTGCACAGCATCTAGAGCAAGTTCACACTGTAGAACCCACACACACACAGTCTCAACAGAAGCAACAATAACACACCAACACTTCCCACACAACTCAACTTCCTAAGTCATAATGAGGATGTTGTTGTCATGACAACAGACTGGAAGTGATTCGTTCAGAGCTACTAGGGGTGTGTGTGTGTGTGTCCGTTTTACCATGGAGCTAAGGGTTTTAAATATGCCTTGAAACACACAGCCATTCTTTACTCTGACGTCACAGGTTGAGCCCTGAGAGAGAGAGAGAGAGATTGTGATCTGGATGCCAAGCATTCTGGTTCAGGGCAAAAGGGTTCAGTGTTTATCCGTATCGCTAATAAGTAAAATATCCCTAAAAGACTTTTATTCCTGACATCATGATGGGACAGATGTCAGCTGAAGGCTTACAGTTATGGAACATAATGATAATCCAAACACACACGCTTGCCATGCATCTATTGCAGTATTCACTGCATTAGATGCACAATTGAAATTTAGTACGGTAGCCGATTGTTTGGATCCTGAACTCACATAATACAATCAAATTGCATGCCATTAGTATGTAATATAGAGAACTCAGGCATGGCAATTACACATGTAAACATGGAGGCTGTGATGGTGAGGTCACATGACTTACCACCACAGTTGTGAAGAAGTGCAACATCCTGGCGTTGTTATACACACCCTCAAACACCTAGAGGCAAAAAACAGAAGAATACAATTTATTAATAGCAGCACGGATCACACAATGCAAGCATGTTTCATGAAACTAGATTAAACATCAGTTCAGCAGTCAGAGTGACTTTGCCACGTAATGGGTGCACAAGTCAAAATTTCCATCTCTAAAACGCCCTATGTTTCAGCAAACTTCCTGGTCCCCTGATAATTACAGTCCCGTCAAGACTGACATGACAGTGTTTCACAGCATTTACACACATTCTGAACAGCCAAATCTTCTACTTCCAATGTCCCCAAACAGATATGAGGCATGCATCCTCTCTTCATTGTAATTTTTAACTGCTGCACTGCCACTGCACACTAGTAATGTTTTTTAAGAAACATTTTAGGTGTTCATTGGAGTGAATTATACAGTGCACGGGTAAAAAAACAAACAAAAAAAACAAAACAAATGTCATTCAAAAAATGCAATTTCTTACATTTGAGCTTGAGATGGTAGACCAAACCCGATGGGACCCGACGAGACGTGAACAGTCGGGTCCCGGCATAATTATTATTTTTTTAAATCCGGGCTTGGGTTGGTTTCAAATATTGACGTCAGGTTTAAGACTTTAGATCAGCATTTTTAGCTTACCATTGTTAGCCAACTATCTTTTAAATGTCATTATCAGGCTTTTATTTAGCCTATTCTGTAGGTTACGCTATTTTTATTATTATTTGTACCTGGCACACCAGGCACATCATTGCATTGTTGTGTCCAAAACATGGATGTGAATGAGGTTTTAAAAGCGGCTAAGTTCAGGCGAGTACAATTTTGTGAAACCAAAAGAAAAATCAGACATCTGGAAAACATTTGATTTGGTGACTGATGAACAAAATGAATCAACCGGATTTGTACAGTGTCAAGACTGCAAACGCTTGTTTAAATATGATTAGAAAAGATCAGGCAATTGGGTGCTACAAAGACATTGTAACACTTTGGGTCATGGTTGTAATAAAGAAATGATGACAAAAGGGCTGGAATGCCACAGGTTTATTGACAACTTCAATGTTAACATATTCTTTCATACATGAAATAAATATACACCCCAAAAGCATCCCAGATAGATACACCCCAAAAGCATCCCAGATAGATACACCCCAAAAGCAAGTGTGTGCAGCATGCTCTCTAGACACAGAACGGAGTACTACACACAATTCGGACAGATACAATCTGCTAAACAGTCCTATCGGGCAGACTCAGAGCAGTCAGGAATTAATGCTTTTTGCAAAAAGCAATCGGTGACTGTCCCCCCTCACGAGTTAAACAAGCTGTCACAGAGTTTAAAAACTGCCTGGTCGGAAATTTTGTCGGGCTATGGATGGGTCGGGTTCTGTTTTAGTTATTACAGTTATTCTTTTCAATTCTTAATCTTTTAAAGAATAGCGTTTTTAAAAATGAGAGATTGGTAATATTGGAACATTATGAATAGTAATGGAAAATGAGAGTCCATGTATACTCGGACACTCAGACGCTGTGTGTACAGTACGTTTTCTGTCAGAACTCACCGGAGAAGAGTGGAAAGATGGCTTCACAGAGGAACGAATCCTAAGGGCCACAAAAAGGTCAGAGCAGCGACAGGTTAGATACACACATGCAGAGCAACCTGTTTCTCTAGCAGCCTCATTCCAGGCGCCTAACAGGAGCATCTGGTACTAGTTAGCCAGCGGCAGACACAACATTCCTACAGCATTCAGTCTTGTACAGCAGTGGTTGTCAAAGTTGGGATATGGAACCCCAGAGGGTGGGGGCACATATGAACATATGATTTCAAATAATCTTCTGATTATCGCGGTGTTTATACATTTATGATATAAACTTGTTCATAGCTCGTACACGCTCATGAACCTTTTTTAGTTGGATGTTGGATCAAACTAGCAAAACAGGAACACTAATCTACAGCTCATACTGTTGTTCTAATATAAACCAAGATAAGACGATTGACTAATTGTGGCTCCAATATTGGAACGACATAGTTATGATGAAATAATTTACCATTATCTTGGACCACCAAAGAGAAGGTGCTTTTATTTTTTTAATAGGTTTCTTGACTCACACAAACCAATTGATTCGCTTCTTATTTGCACTTACTCTAATCCCGCCTTCTCCATGTCAGCCAATTGTCAAATATGTAAATTTAAGAAGAAGATGCACTATGATTGGTTGGCATGAAGTGTCGAATTTACGCGTAACAATTTCATAGGACCACAGCCAATCCCGTCCCTGAGACACGCCCACTCAGACACGCATCGCGTTAACCGGTAGGCCTCAGAATCGTGGGAGAATCCCCGTACTGTCCTAAGCAGCCCGACCGGCTTACTCACCTCCCGGTCGGGGTTCTGTTGCTGCTGTTGGGCCCGCTGGTGGAGGAAGGCATGGTCCCATTAGCCGTCTTGCGGCCGCCAGAGGCGGGCTGCTGCGGTTTCAACATCTCCGCAAGACCGTCTGGATTGGATTTACACCTTAAAAGTTAAGTGAACTGACCGTTTAACCTCCCCGGCACAAACTAATGTGGCTAGTAACTAGCCGCTCCTGGCCCTGCTTTACAAACTAGCAGCTAAACTAGCAGGAGTGTAGTGTTGGTCTCGTGCAGAACGGACACTCCCTGTAGCCGGTACCGTGTCCGTCTAATTGTCACTCTCCGTTAAACGGGGTTTTCTTTTTTCCTATAAAAGCCTGAACTATCGCTCTGATGCCCGGTAGTTTCTGTCCGTCCACGCACAAGTTGACTGGAAACCGGCAGCGAGGGGAAGGAGGTGGGTGCGCGCGCCCGCTAATGGCTATTTTACCAGGTGGCGCGTGCACGAGGGCTTCCTCTGATCAGTAATCAACGATTCCATCAATCCTGCAAATAAATAGGGAAACATGTTTGTTTTACTGTACACGTGGCATCCCTTTCCACGCACAATAAACTGTCAGCAATAGCCTATTTGTGTTACAGGTTATCGGTGACTTAAATAACAGGGAAGCGTTAATAAATTCCACTTTCATAGTTAATATTATGAGATAAATGCCACATAATTCTTACATACCGGTATTTCTATTTGAGAATGACTGACTGTAACTGAAGTGTTGAATTCCAACTGCGTCGATACACTCAGTAATACGGCTTTAAGCGTACAGTAATGGCGACCTCCAGAGCGGTGTGTATGTTGACATGTTTTTGTAACTTCCCATATTAAGGTCATTAACTTTCTTTTATATCGAGGTTTCTTCTGCCATTGACGTGAATAAAAAGACCACCAGTGTGTCTGTATTTTCTAAAACAATATGGTGAGTAACAATTGCATTTCTGCTGACGATGGAGTCACATGAGGACATTTATGAACATTAAGAAATGTTTGATCAACAGTAACCAGACGTTTTTATTCACAGGATTAAAAGAAAGTATTCAGGAGCAATTAGGGGTTAGATAATATACAAATATTTAGGTTGGGGTCACAGTAAGTAGGCCTACCAGTATTTTGGAGCAGGTAAGGGTTAAAACTACAATTATTAAGGATCACTCAGGTAGGGGTTATAAGTAACTATAAATATGTGTGTTGGTAGAGGTTACAGTAAAAAAAAATACTGTACGAATAAAAATGTAGGCGCAGGTGGGGGTTAATGGTAGACCAATCTTAATCAGTCATACAGTACCATATTACATTGATCACATGTATGATCTTGTAATGCCCTGTATTCATGACAGAGCGTGTCTCCTATGTTGGCACGAGGAGCGCTCCCCCTCCACAGTGTGCTGGTTTATGTGACCCGGGCTGCCAGCCACCATGCTGGGCAGCGGTATGATGTCATCGTTGTGGGAGGGGGGCATGCTGGGACAGAGGCAGCTGCAGCAGCAGCACGGGTCGGGGCCGAGACGCTGCTGGTGACCCAGAAAATCTCCACTATCGGTGATATATACCAGCCAATAACAGCAACCGACATGCCCCGCCCTTTCTGGTTGTGCACTAACCTGTCTCTGTGGGGATGTAATGTAATCCCCAGGGGCACTGTCCTGTAACCCATCTCTGGGCGGAGTTGGTAAGGGTCACCTTGTACGCGAGGTGGATGCCCTGGACGGGCTGTGTGGGAGAGCTGGGGACTGGGCGGGAATCCACTTCTCTATCCTGAACCGCAGTAAGGGCCCTGCTGTGTGGGGCCCCCGGGCCCAACTGGACCGCCAGCGCTACCTCGACTTCATACAGGTAAAAGAGTGTGGAGGCACAGGCTTGAAAGTCAGCTTTCTGCATCTGCTGGTTTTACAGCCAGACAGGCCTGAGCCCTGACGGACGCACGCCAAACTCTGCTAGTGTACATACAGTACATAATACGTACATATGATATATACGTACGTAATAGTGGTGTACGTAATACGCTGTATATCTACTAGGAAACCATTAGGATCAGGGGCGGACTGGTCATTTGGAAGTTTGGGACGAATCCAGAGAGACAGCTGAATTCTAGGCTGTTCTTGTGATGCAGTCATTAGATCTATTGGAGGTGAGGCTGAGGGACTTGTTAGTCACCCCAGCCCAGTGGTAATGTTAAGCAGAAATATATCAACTGTGCAGGGCTTGTCAGGCGACACGACAGTATTGTATTTGAATAAAGTTAGATTATTTATATTGCTTGTTGGGTAATTTAGGGTTTTTGTGTTTCTAATACATCTTAAGAGAACAATGCTGATAATGTACTTGGACCACAATGTGGTAATTTGGATTGACCGAATGCATTCACAAACAGATACTGTGGCCAGTACTGTGAACATTGAGATTGAGACGCTTAAAGTATCTAAAGATGAGCTCTCCCTCTTTCCCTGTCTCTTTCCCAGGCAGAGCTACGTTCCACTCCCAGACTGACCCTGTTAGAAGGTTCTGTAGAGGATCTGCTGCTGTCAGAACCAGATCCAGCAGAACCTGGTTCTCACAGAGTCACTGGAATTTTGCTGGGTAGGGTTCCTGTAATGTTTCCCCTCTCACCATTAACACTGCCCTTTCACACCTCTCTTCCAAGAAACATGATTGGCTGTTAGCTTTATTATTAGATTTATTATTGTTGACCGTTTTTTTGTTGTATGTATGTATGTATGTATGTATGTATGTATGTATGTATTTATTTTATTTTACAGCTTGATTGTATTTTTATACGGTTATTCAAGTCATGTTTCAGTCTTTCTCAGTTAAACTTCATCATAAGAATCAGTAGTCCCTCTATATATGTCTTTTGAAAGACATATTAAAATGAATTTGTCTGTTTTTCTCTTGCCCCCCCAGCAGACAGTGCCACCCCCCTCCGGTCTGGCTCCGTTGTTCTGACCACAGGAACCTTCCTCTCTGGTTCTCTGTTTGTGGGCCGTACCACATCTCCGGGGGGGAGAATGGGTGACCCTCCCTCCTGCCCTGGTCTGTCCCGCACCCTAAGGGACCACCTAGGTCTCAGGGTGGGACGCCTCCGTACCGGGACCCCCCCCAGGATCCTGAAGGACTCTGTAGACCTGAAGTTTACCCAGACCCACCTCCCAGACCCACACCCCTCCCCCTTCAGCTTTATGAACACACACACACACTGCAAGGTGCGTCATAGTTTATTGTCAAGTTATCATGTGCAGCTTTAATTATATATCTTCGCTATAGACTTGCCATAGACCATAGACTGGACCATACAGATCTGTCCTGTTCTAAAGCTTTGCTAAAAAATCTTCTTGGTGGATACTAACGTCGCCACCAGTGTTGTGCCTGAACGCGTTCATTGAACGATAGTTCATGAACTCGTTCATATTTTGGGTGAACGTGAACTGAACGTACTGTATTACTGCCTGATGAACGTTACTGTGAACTTGTTCATTCTGGTGTCTGTGAACTGAACGCTCTCTCACTTTAACTTCGTTCAATAGGGTGCCAGATTTCTATAGAGCCTTCCACGCGAAAACCCGTCTAAAACACACCATAAACAGGCCTTAATATGTAGCGGAAAAAACACACTATCTGGCAACACCAGCCACCAGGGTCGCACCGCCGCATGCGTCATCAAAACAAACAAAAAGCAGGAAGGAGGCGACAGCAGCATGGAAGCGACAAAGCAGCAAGGACGCGTCGTATGACCAAAGAAGAAGCAGTAGAACATTTATGCATTAACATTACCAAGTAAACATTTATAAATGTTGCAAGCGTTGAGCGTGGCGAGTCTCCCTTTGTCCTGTTGTGCCGTGTTGTCAGCTTTCACATCTGGTGGATGCTAGCTTATGAAGCCCTGTCTTCTAGGCAGAGGACCAGCTGCCCTGCTACCTGCTCCACACCACTCCTGGGGTGGAGAGAGTCGTTAGAGAGAGTCTCCACCTGAACGAACACATCCACCAGGACACCAAGGGCCCGCGGTATACACACAACCACCATCTACAGAGTGTACTGTGTACACTACTGTGTACACTACATATGAAAATACCATGCCCAAATGAGAGTTTTTAAAATATTGTTATTTCACAAATTTACATTTAATAAAAATACTTTGTCAGTGTTCTGAGATGTATCAATTTATGAGTATTCTTTTAGGAAAACTGTATTTTCCCCTGTGTGGCTCAGGTACTGTCCCTCCATCGAGTCTCGGGTGCTGCGTTTCCCTGGAAGGAGCCACCAGGTGTGGTTGGAGCCGGAGGGTGTGGCCTCTGACCTTCTCTACCCTCAGGGTCTTTCCATGACGATGCCCCCAGACTTACAACTCCGCCTCCTCAGGGAGATCCCCGCCTTGCTCCATGCCCACATTACCACGCCTGGTATGCAGAAATTTCCCCAGGGGGCGGCGATGCATCACTGTGTTAGGTTTTGTTTGGTTAAGATGAAGTGAATGACTAGTTTTCAGTACTAATCAGTGGTATGTTGTAGGGTACGGGGTGCAGTATGATTTTGTGTGTCCGACCCAGCTGAGCTCGGCTCTGCAGGTCAAAAGCACTCAGGGTTTGTTTCTGGCCGGACAGATCAACGGAACTACAGGCTATGAGGAGGCTGCCGCCCAGGTACATTAGAGCACAACAATAATATACAGTACAGGGCACTAGATTACAGTAGAATATAAAGTAGTGCACAGTAGATGGCAATAGAACATGCAGTATGGTATGAGTTAAAAGGCTCTGTTCTGACCATCCTCTTTTTATCCTGTGTAGGGTTTGTGGGCGGGTGTTAATGCAGCCCGTCATGCCCTGTCTCATCCCCTATTGGCTGCATCAAGGACAGAGAGCTACATAGGCGTGTTAATTGACGACCTGACAACGCGCGGCGTCACTGAACCATACCGCATGTTCACCAGCCGGGCCGAGTTCAGAACCGCCCTGAGACCGGACAACGCTGACCTTCGATTGACCCCCCGAGGTCAGGCAGACACGCACACAGACAGACAGACAGACAGGCAGATGTGATTTGGTGAATACAAACCTCCTGGTCACATGGTGAGAAGTGTGTTGTGTGATTGGCTGTCTCAGGGTTTGAGGAGGTAGGCTGTGTTTCATCGCAGCGTTACCAGGAGACGTTACGTGTCAGGGCGTGTCTTAAGGAAGGGTTGGACGTCCTGCAGGACTTGCATCACCCTTCCAGTGTTTGGAGACGCATGCTGGGAGACCTCATTATCAGCCCTAACAAACAAACAGTACTCACGTAAGATCTGTCATTTAAACAAGCAGATGGGCTTGTTTTTTTTACCTGTCTCACTCCGTGTGTCCCAGTTAAATCAGCTTCGAGTCTATTTAAACTAATGTTTGTGTTGCAGTGGGATGGACTTGCTGCAGTACAACAATGTGACCTTTGACATGCTGGCTGCCAAATTCCCAGAATGCCTTTCACCGTATACAGAGTTCTCACAGAGACTGAAGATAGAAGGTAAACAACCTGCTGTCCTCAGAACGCTGCCCCCTACAGCTTATTGCATTTTGCCATAGTTTCCTGATTTCTGATCCACCGATCAATGAATCAAATGACCAATGGATGCATACATCACTATTATTTAAAAAAAACACACAAATAAAGGATGTGTAGCCAGTGTAACGTGCATGTGTTGTGCGGGTGTGTAGCGGTGTACCGGCCTCACTGTGATCTCCAGAAGAGAGAGATGGAGAGGATCCAGCGGGAAGACAGTCTGTCTCTCCCTCCAGACCTGGACTACCTGTCCCTGCCTGTCTCTCTGTCCCAGGAGGTCCGTGAAGTCTTGGACCGAGTCAGACCAGAAACAGTACGTCCATAAATTATCCTCTACATATAATCTATAAACCTTTCTTGTAGGAATTATACATTCCTAAAATAGTTGTTAACACTGTATAGGATATATTCTTTGTTAATATAATATACTATTAGCCCTTAGATTTGACCATTAGTGTCTCTGTTACCATGGTAACAGATATTGCGTTGTGTGTGTGTGTGTTGCAGCTTGGAGCCGTGTCGCGTTTACCAGGAATCACCCCTGCGGCTGTTCTCAACCTGTTAAACTACGTCACTCGGACAGGACGGACAGAACAGGCAGACAGGCAGAAGAGAGACAGACGTCTGGTCATGCCACAATGACATTAACACTAAAAAAAAAAAAAAATTCTCTTTTTTTTTAATGTCTGTATTCTGGAAAATGTACAACAATAAATATACATTTTAAGGTAAATATGCATCATGTTTCATTTGGTACAAAAGTTGACTTGATTGTTCCTCTTTCTCCATGTTTGATGTGTCATGGTATCATTGGGCTGAAATCTGACATCTCAAACATAACCCATTTCAATCACTTTTTGCATCACTCCTAATTTGAATAAGCTTGGTAAGGTGCAATGGGAAAGCAACAAACGTGTTCCAGGAACAGTTTTGTTTCTGTTCTGGAGGGTTCTTAAACCTCGCAGGAAAAGGAGCTTTAGTGTCACATTCTCCCATATCCAAGTCCATAAAATATACACAAATAGAACCTAAAACATGAAACACTTCCATTAGAAACCAAACAGCTTCATCATCAGTATTGGGAGCAGCCAGTGGCTGGGTATACTGGTTCTGCTGGTTCTACTGGCTATGTGTCCATCCAGCTCGTCCAATCCTCCACTGAAGAAGCCAAATGGAAGCCTCCAATTAGGCCGTGCCTCACCCCTGGGGGATTGTGGGTAAACACTGGTGTCAACAAACCTCACATCCGTAGTGAGAGAGAGAGAGGACGAGAGAGGACACTGAGAAAGAGGGAGAGAAGAAAGTCAGCCATAGTCTTCCTCACGTCAGACTCAGAACCCCTACTGTCTGGTTATTGATCCAAAACGTATTTATCTATAGTCAATACCCCAGTGTGATGAGGTGGATGTAATGATTAATCACCTGTAGGGGCAGACATTTATAGCTGTACTTGGCTCCCAGGATATAGCTCTGAGGGGGGCCAAGCCAGCCAAGCCCTGCCCACAACACCTGGACAGACAGAGAGACAGGCAGGACACAGCCTGTCTCACAGTTCTCCTGTCACACAGGTACAAAGTCAGACTCAAGAAATTTGAAAACCTGTTGTTTTACACACAAACCTCGTGTTTTATATTAAGCTTTATAAATGTTTCAGTAAGCCGTAAAGCCTCTGTTAGGAATACATACATGTGTCATAGGTAATAAAGTATAAGTAACAACATACAGTGTCTTACAGAGGTTTCACTTAAGGAAACATTTATAAACAACACTTAACTTTTAGGTAAAAAAACAACAACTGGTGGTTAACCAGTTCAACTGTACAAATGTACTGTAGAACTGTAAATGTAGGTATTGAGGTATAAGTATTATTGTGCATAGAAGTACTGTAGTGTCACAAGTACTACTATACTTGCATTAGTACTGCTATTAGTATTAGTAGTACCTGCCAGTTGACATGACACTCCTGGACCAGAACTTGGCTCCAGTCTGGTTGAGACCCGGAGTTCATGGCCACCAGGTCTGGAGAGGCCCGACCCTGCAGAACACTGTAGAGCTCGGACCGCAGATCAGAACAGTTTCTGGTCTGAGATCTGGACCAGGAGGGACCGGGATGTTAGAAACACAGAAAACTCCCCGTTCAAAGTTCACTTCTTTCATACAGCTACATAAATACTGTGTTTGTAATAAATAAAAGATGTATTCTATGTTGTTTTGAACAGTTATTGAAGCATAAATCTGTAGGCGCCCCCTAAAGCCTAAAAGTGGAAATCCACTGCTGTTTGAATTAAAATGCCTCACCTTATAAACACTACCAGAAGGTCAAATAGGGCTTTCATGAATAGGGATTATTGTATTGCCTCTAAATCAGTGGTTCTTAACCAGGGTTCGATCGAACCCCAGGGGTTCAGTGGAGGATAAGACACACCCGACCCATATGATTCGTGATGACACGCCCCCCTTCGGTGGGTTCGGTGAATGCGCATATGAAACTGGTGGGGTTCAGTACATCCAACAAGGTTAAGAACCACTGCTCTAAACCATACAGAGATGAAAGATAAAGGCCACAAACACATTTTCATTTAGATGGAAATGTTATTAAAGCATTGAGGGGTGTGTGACTCCACCCACTTGAAAAAACAGCCAGTCAGGACGTCATGTGTAAAGAGGATGGGGATTCGTTGGATGGGGTCAGTAGAACACTCTCCACCTGGGGACCGGCCCATCACAGACAGCTGACCCTCTGTCAAGGAACCAATCAAGAGGACTGACACATGCATTACGTAGCTGTAAAGCCACATGACCTGAGTGACTACTGTACTACTACTGTAATGTTCAATGACGTAACTGCGAAATCATTAGCAGTCCGTTAGCAAGCATCCCTAAACATCCATCTCCTTTATCCAGAGTGTTACCCAGTTCTACAGTAACTGTCACAATGAATCATCTGACTTTTGATTGGTTGTTTTTAAGAGGAACACAAAATTATAAAAAAAACTTTTAATTAAGTTTTAGGCAAGGATACCGGCTGTTCCATATCAGTGAAGCGACCAATCACAGGAGAGCCCACTCTAAGCCCGACTGCGGCTATTTGTCCTGCAGGTGATGGGCGGGGTGACGCCAACTGCAGAGGGAGGTGATCTGTGGTCGGTGTTGGCCTTGACCAACCAACACACATGAGGAGTTTAGCTTTCCTACCTGAAACGCCAGCGTGTGTGTTTGTGACAGGACGCGGTCTGTCGCTACGTCAGCTAACTCCACCTTCACAGTGGCATATGTCAGTTCTCCTCCACCTGTAAACCCCACAACCAGCTCCACCTAAGGTGGACAGAGACACTTGACGGTGACTCATGAAACTAAACATTAATATTCACATTTGGTTTATAAATCAGTCAGTTAAAATTTAGCAGAAGAAGGTAAAATGTATTCATGATTGAGCCCCTCCCACTGACCTTTGACACCACATTGAGACAGGTGTCATTTTCTCTACTGGGAGCTGGCCAATCAGAGAAAGGAGTGACCGGTATCTGAAAAGAGAAGGTGACGCTTGTCAAGATGTGCTATATTCTGTCTGCTGGACAATCTGCAGTTTACACTCCATTAAAAACAGAACATTTCACCAGGTGAGATAGCTCACATAATATAATACTGACATATTAAAATGATGCAGAGGTAATTAAGAGTTAGTTAAGAGTTAATAACTCACCAGTAAATCTGCCTCCGTCTTCACTGAAGGGACCTGAAAACAATATACATCCGTCATCTGTTAACCATATACAGTGTGTGTGTGTATGTGTGTGTGTGTGTGTGTGTGTGTGTGTGTGTGTGTGTGTGTGTGTGTGTGTGTGTGTGTG
>JAOEHI010051734.1:0-18049 GCA_025447815.1 Percopsis transmontana | reverse complement strand
ACACACACACACACACACACACACACACACACACACACACACACACACACACACACACACACACACGCACACACACATCAAGCTGTAGATTGGGTAATTCCAGATGCTGCTGAAGTGTTATTACATAAGATGCTATAGTTTAGGGATTACCCTGACAAACACATGGGTAGTACCACTGGCCTCAGGGTTTACACACACACAAACACACACACACACACACACACATACAGGCAGATAGCAGATTACCCAGCGGATTTGGAAAATAAAGCTTAAAAACACTGCTTTTTTTGTACAATTTTGACATTTAGTGCGGAATGACAGAACATGATAAACCTCCTTAATGAATGGATTTCAGGTCGTTGATGTGACAAATACATGGTATTTCTCTCCCTTGGTGATCTCTAGACTGCCCTCCCCCTATCTTACTGTTGCCTTCTCATGAAAGAGTTTCAATGTTGTTTGCAGACCTTGTGATCCTCAGGGTTGGCCTTTATCAGGCAGAATGGATAACTTATTTTGACCCCTTACTTCCTCTTGGCTCTACATAAGACCTAATTTTGAATAGGAGGCCTATAGTGTATGCAGTGATGAATCAGAGACCTTATTTTTAATGCCTGTATGTTACAGTTAGTTACACATCTCATCCTGAATGTGTGTGAGTCTTACATCTGTGTCTTCTGAGTCAGACTGATTGTAATGTACTGCAGGTTCCCAAGGAGGGAGGGAGCAAGAATGCATTCATTACCCGACTGAAGCCACTCCAATGACGTCACCTGATGGGAGTGTTCTAAGTCTAAGATGCACACAAGGGTAAAACAATCAGGAGACATGGAATTAGGAAGCAAGGAATGAATGTAAGCTAGGAATTAATGACTAAATGAACGGATGAATATGATAAAATTTGCTGATAATTTGGAACCTGTTAAATGAGTGAATGATAGGTTGTATTTCATCTTAACCAAAGAAAGAATTTTCTTAAAAACCAGCATTTGTGCATTATCATTTGGTGTAGATAATCATCATCATCCTCCTCCTCTTCAATAAGGTCAATAAATTAATATTGCCTTTTTGAGTTGAACTGCGGCAGGGACTGATCCTCTCTGACCTTTCTACTAAAATCATCCGTTAAGTAAACTGTAGTTTTGACAGCTGATGAACTGTAAGCCACTAGGGTTCCTTTCCTCTCTGTGGGGGCGGAAACCACTGCTTCTTGGTTTACTCAGGCAGGGGGCGTGTGTGTCCGCGCAGACAGCAGCCAGCCGCGGAGCTGTGCACACTGAAAATTGATCGGAGCAAATAGAGAGATGTAGCGTTGCTCGTTAGGACTTCGTAGCCGGCAGTCTGTCACTTTCACCGGGTTTGTTTAGCAGATATATCCGCGGAATGGGAAGGATTGGATAAAACTGCTCAGTCATATTGCATGAATGTATCGCCTAACAAGAAATGCTGCCTTCGGGGGGGACATTTTATGGTTTTGGAAGGTGTTATTGGAGTAGCTAGTTGCTAGCGTTAGCTAGCGGCACTGCTGGCTACTTCTGACGGAAGTTATTTTGCAAGGATGCTTCGGTGGATACGACAGCAGCTGGTAAAACTGGTTTATTGTATATTTTTATACATTTCAATGTACTACTTAACCAAAGGCTGCACGAGCACCACTGAGATAAAAGTTAGCTAGCTAACCTGGCGAGGTAGCTGCTGCCAGGTCCCAAAAAACAGTGTTTATGTCAGTTAGGTGTACTGTAGCATGCTAGCTACCTAACAAGGTACTTACTGTAGTAAGCTAACAACGGCTAGTTAAAACAGCCAGAAAACGAACAGACCCGACAATCCCAAAAACGTATCTTAACTATATATCATCTATGAATTGTTAATAGATACATACAGCTGGAATAATTAACTTGATCTTCACTGTCTGCAATATCTATTGGCACCAATGTCTTTAAAACTTGTCAAAGTTTTAAAGCATCCGTCTTTTTTTTCCTTTCCTGCATGATATCTAATTATTGTCAAGATTTTGTTTTCTTATTATTAAACATTTTCTGAGCGTGCTAACTTGTGCATCCTATCGTATTCATCCTAAAAAGTATCAACACCGCATTCTACTAGACACTGTTTCCACTGCAACAGTTCGCGATATCATCGACTGATTGTAAAATTCATTTATCTCGTCTCAGGATTTCATTCATACAGTTTTCTGTATGTAGCAGTTGTATCACTTACATAGTTGTTATAGCCTAACGTTACCTGTTGTATTGTCTACCCAAGTCAAACTCTAAAATGGCCGTGTGGTGACTAATGGAAATGCCATGAGGGTTTTTGGTTATGGTAAACAAATGATGCTTACCTTCAGTGCAACGTTTCAGCTCACTAGTCCTAAGGACAGACAAACTCACTCCTTAAGTGTCAGAGCTGAAGCACTAACTTTGGGACTGACTTAACTGACTTGAGTCTCTTGTAGAATTCAGAAATGCAGTTAAGGTTTTTTTAACTGAGCAGTATTTCAGTAGCATGTACCATGTCTTTACTCGATGTCATTCCCCAATGATAACATAAATGGATAAACTGAGGAATTAAAGCATTTTGTCGGTTTGGTTCAGTTGGGTTATGATTGTCCAAACCTCTGGCCTCCATATTAGCTGAAACTTGTTTTTTCATTTAACACAACAGTAAAATAATTGCATCCTTGCACGTTTGTGCTCGTTGGTGCTATCTTGCAGTTCATGTTGTGTAGAGATTTGCTCAAGAGACAATGTAAATTGTAAATTTGTACATTTTTACAGTGACATAATAATGTCCTCTTGGTGTGTTCCACTGCACAGTAAAAGCCATGTATAGCAGAATTGTTTTTGGCATACATCATTGTTTTAAAATTTGTCCTCAATTTTGAAAGTAGTAAAGTTCATTCAAGGTGTCCATGAAAGAAACAGAGAGTAGGAGATTGTTAATATATGCATTTCCCTACTGCTTATCAGCCCAGTTCTGATGACATTGGGTGAGTTAGGGAGGCAAGTTGAAAATGGTGTTGATTGATGGATGCAGCGTGACAGGCTTTCGGTGCCCATCACTGTATGCATTCATCAGCGGCACTTACATGAGAAGGTTCTTTTTTTTTTTTTTTAAAGGAAGTGGTTGTTTCATTACACAAGTGGGAAGTTGACACATAATACAAACCGTATAAATTTTTTTTACTAATGCTGCTGTAGTTGGGATCTATGAATTGACACTTCTGAATGCCTCTTTCAATTAAACATAAAGGAGCGAGATTCAGACACACATCAGCGTTTGTGCAACTCTGAAAGCATCATGGCTCTGTTGTTTTCTTTCCAGTTATTAGGGGTGGGCAATCATTTGCCCTATCGAGTATGACAATAGTACACTGTGGTTACTCTTCACCAATCATTTTAAACTAAAGTAAATTAACAGAATCGATTGCAGAGGTGGTTCTAAAAATCGTATTTTAGATATTCTCACTAATAGGAAAAGACTAAATAAATTTTTGACAGAAGCTATTGGGCTGGAAAAAACTTCCCGCTCTGTTCCCATCCATGTTATTTTTGGCTTCCTCTGATTTCAGTGTAGCTGACAGTTTAGGGCACAGTAAATATATGCTGTCGAAGGAGGAGAAGTGGGAGAGAGAACAGGTTAATGTGTCTAACATACAACATTAACATTAATGTGGATTTTAATATTAACTTTTATATTGGTAAATTAATGTAATTTGAATGCTGTGTTACTGACTACACATTTTTCAGTTAATTATCTTTTAATTTCTTCTTGCTCACTTCTCCTCTGATGTATTCTGGACCTGTAGGCATCATACAAAAAGCTATTTAGTCTGTCAGCAGGCCAGCTGAAAAAAAAGAATAGCCTAAATTGTATATGCAACAGATTGTATTTCAGCTTGTTCAATAGAGTTATTCTCAAATCTCAATAGGACATGCCCACAAAAAGACTACCTAACAAACCCAGAGGAAACATGGCCTGTTTCTTTTTAATGCCAGACTAAGTCTATGTCTGTTATTGTGTTACTCACTTCTAGTTTTTGTGAGGCTATTTTTCCTTTTATGGAGGTGTACGGTCTTTCAGTACTATGTATGCAGATTGTTCAGAATTGTGACTTGTGACTTGCGAATTTCACCATATAATGTAGTTATCACTTGTGATCACTGTGTGAAAATTGCTCTCCTTGTGTAGCTCTTCTCAAGGGTCCTTGACAGTCAAGCCTATGAAATCCCAGTGAAAAATTTGTAATATAAATGTCCTTTATGGAGGTGTATGGTCTTCCCATTCAACTCATTCAGTGGATATTTGTCTAGGACAATTTCCCAGATAGAACTCCAGACAAGGTCTTTACAGAAAGAGCCAAGCCTGATCCTTCCATCCTGACTCTAACCGTCATTTACAATTAATGGAATTTAGCAGATGCTTTTATCCAAAGTGAAATAGAGTTAGCATTATTACAACGACAGTAAAACCAGGTAGTGGTTAGGTGTCACGATCGGCGTGCACACGTTCGTGCACGCTACGTGCCTCCGTCAGGGTTGCACACCTGCCATGGATTAGCTCCGCGCAGGTGCATGTAGTTAGGGGAATCAGAATGTATATTTGTTTACCCCACAGCATTAGGTGCTGTGGGTCATTATTCTCTGTTGGTGGCTCTAATGCCATACATGCTTTATGTTTATTTATTAAAATTCACGCTCCACGTGTTTCACTTGTCGTTCGTTGCGTGCGTTCTTCTAGGGCTCAAGCCTGCTCTCATCCACAACCCACGAAGCATTACATTGCATCTTGCTCAAGGCATAAAGGTAGGGTTGGAGATCGAACCCACCAATCTCCAACCTTACCCTTCTACTGGGAGTTGACCACCCTAACCACTAATGCCCCCCCCCCTTCCTCATAATGACATGACACGCTGAATTAAGATGTCTACTAAATACTGTGGCTAAATAGCACCGTATGAAAGTACATTTTCACCACTATCTTGTTACACACTCTCTGCCACTGAGCCCCTGCGTGTCGATGTGAACAAGGAACCTCGTGATTTAATGGCTTAACAAGACAGAGATGCACTGTTAAATCTGCTTCAGAGCCTTCAGCTCAAGTACACAATCTTTCTTTCTAATACAAATATGCACATACGCCTATACAGGCATAATCACATGCTATATAGTGCATCATCCCAAGACTGCACCATTTGAAAGGTTACTTGGCACAAGGTAATCATTTCAAAGTACAGAACGCAGCTGTGCTTGTTGCCGAGTGAACAGGGCACCGCATGTAAAGAGAAGACGGAATGGATTGAAAGCTGTGTGTGATCAATGCATTTCCATGCACAAAACCCTGTGTGCATGGATAAGACAAAAAGAATGTAATGGTTTACATGTCTGCCTGAGTAGAGTTGTGCTGCTGCGAGTGACGTGGCATGGATATATTCCTCTGTGTGTGTGTGTGAGAGCGAGAGTCAGGCTCGGGTCAAATAACATTTGCAAGCGATTCTTAGCGTTTGCTTTAACCTCCTTGAGGTAGCAGATGGGTGGAGTATGACAGGAATAATACAATAGAGGACAATCAGAAATACAGGAAGTCATTTTGGCCCCTGTGACTCTCTGTCCTTTATCTGATTTGCACTTTAACATACTGCATATTATGCTACTCCTATCAGGTTGCAAACGCACACAAACAGTGGTTGGAGAAAGTCAGAGAAGTAGCTATGTCCCCCCCCCACCCCCCCACCCCACTCCCTGTCCCCTAAGCTGTATCCTCTGCCATCTGTACTAACGTGATGATGTAACTGCGCCTTTTCTCTTTCTTGTGCACTGTGTTGTATTTTGTCAGTAGCTGTCTGTTACGCGGATTCCCAGAGTGCCAGACTAACCCTAGGCTCCACTCCCAGCAAACGATTGCACGTTGACGAATGATCCCAAACGAATTACAGCAGATTTGCGTAGTCCCACAAACATTTCCCTGAGGGCTTTCAGTGCTCTAGTGCTTTTTCAGATGCTTTCTTAAGGAATGGAAATTCTTGATCATGGTTGGCGTAATGTTGCAGGCGTTGTACACTGCTTCTACCTGCCTACTTAGCTGTGTTGTCCTCCCTGGCTTTGTTTCATATGCTAATCCCTATCCAAGTTGATGAGTAAGCGGATTGCCCCATTGCTCCTCAAGTTTCCCACGGTTGTAATGGCATTCGGTACAGTGCAACAGAATGAGACCAGGGCTGGAGTTGCTAACCATGCTGTACTAAATAACTGACAGTTTGAGGCCCGTGAATCTCTGTAGCCTGCAGATAGCTTGGTTCATTCGTTGTTGTTTGATTCACAGTATCCGCACAATGTTGCTCTATCCACTGTAAATACAATCCACTTGCCTAATGACTTACATGGTCTGCCAACATGCCCTGTGTTCTTAAGGAATGGTTTTCTAGACGAGACACTGTCATTGTAGGCACCTAGGCATACAGCAAAATTCTGTTTAACTCTGAGACCAGCAGCAATCTGTTTTGACCTCCTGTGTTCTGATACTGTATATTGTCAGATAATGATGATTTTGTAATTTGTAACTATTTCACTTTTATCGTGCAGTGTTAAAAGTGTAAACGCAGTGTAAATCATAATTAGTTTTTTAGTAATTGGATGGGAAATAATGAACTGAGACAAGAAAGGCTTCTTTCCTTTTTCACTTTTGGTTTGCTTTTCCCTATCTCTCCCCCCTCCCAGGGCTTTGACCCCCCCCACCAGAGTGAGACGAGGACAGTTTACGTGGCAAACCGCTTCCCCCAGCACGGCCACTACATACCTCAGCGGTTTGCCGACAACAGGATCATCTCATCCAAGGTACCGGATCTTTCTTGACCTCGCCAGAAGTCAAACTAACCCTTATAGTCCCAGCTTTCTCAGCTGGCAAAACTAACTGACACTCACTGTTTATGTGTGAAACACAGCTGCACGGGGAAGGTTAGAGAATGCCGTGAGCCTAGGAGTGCTGTAGTAGTGAAGAGTGCGGCCCACCAAAACAACATATTTGTAGTAAGGGTAATTCCAGACACAAATCGAGAAGTGTACCTTTTTTAAAGGGCTACACGTGACACGTGTGTTTGATATCAGCCTTACGTCACACACTGAACACTGGCATGAGAGCAGGGAGCTGGCCTTAATATCGACTGACTGGCCTGTTTCTTGGTTGATTCAGACACTGTTGTCTTCGCCCTCCACCGCAGAGTTAGGCTTATCCTCCTTGAGGCAGTCTTATCGATTGGCAGATTGACAACAGGATCAAGCTATCTGAGGTTCTTGATGCTAAAATCAGACTGGCCACTCCTGAAGTGGTCTGCCCACCCTGTTCTTTACACTAAGTGGGCTAAAGCACCTTTTTTTTTTGTGGCGGCTCATGTGCTGGTTCTTTTGCTCTAATGCAGATGAACATTTTGCATGAAGGATTTAGGGAGCGCAGTTTGTCCTTTCCAGCCTAAACTTTGTTAGTGTTTACATTCTCAGAATATCAGTAAATCTGCCACTGAATTGGACAGGGCTGAGCATGGTTTCTGCCCTTTCTAGTATGTTCTTATTAGACTATTAGATTAAGAGCCAGCTGTTTTGTATTGCCTGACAGATGTGGTCGTATGGCCCCAACTTGTCTGGCTCTAAAAGACGCAGAAGAAAAAGTAAATCTAATATTTCTCTGAGCCAATTTATTTAGCGGTGGTCGATATTACACTTTGTCTGCTCAAAAAATTTCTTTACTTTAATTGACACATGTCTGTTCATATGGCTTGTTGAGTGGTTAAGGCAGCTGATATAGGGTCTGTGGTGGGAATGGGTGAATCAGCACATTAAAGCACTAGTCATTAAAAAAAAAATCAAATTTTGGGATGAATTTAAAAATACACATCTTGGGATTGATTTAGGCTTCCTCTTATTGTAGCCGTTAGGGAGAGGCTGGGTTTCATGTCATCACATACACACCTGAGGTAAAAATAGTAGTACTCATAGCCTTTTGTTTATGGTTCCTCCCTCATTCTTACTGGTTTATGGGCCAAAAGTCGTGTGGGTTTGATCAAGAGTCAAAATAAATGCATCACACAGTGATGTGGTTGGGCAATGCAATATAAATTAGTGTATAATTGTATGAGTGCACAGTTACCTTCCAATGTAATGTTATTATTGGTATTTTTATCCCATTTGTAGTTAGTCATAGTCCACTGTAATCAGGGAGTGACACTGGTCAAATGACACACCACGTCATGTAAACTAATGTGACAGTCACGGCATGCTGAGTAAAATACTACAATGTAATTATCTAGAAATACATTTAATCATCTGAAACTGAAGGGGGCAGTGGTCTAGCCTAGTGAAACCACCCTGATTTTGCAAGCTTTTCTTCTATGATTTGTCCTGCTTTGCACGTCTGGGAACTTTCAATTCCAGACCTAAAACAAAGAATACTTTTTAGTGTGAAAGATATTTTCTCTTGAATCATCATTTTGCGTCACCATGTAGCATTGCATAAAATTGTAATTTTATGTCTAATCCATAGCCTGTCCTCAAATTGAAAGAAACGGTAGTGAAATGTATCATATTTATATGATATGTTTGCTTGAGCGTGAAATGTTTGCTTGAGCGTGAATTCAAATTGCCACTTCAAATCAATTGCCCAAGGTTGCTGTTGTACTGGTTATTTACGCTAACAGAGACGCTATGTGTATTAATAAAAAGGCTGTATACTCTCTCTCTCTCTCTCAGTACACTGTGTGGAACTTTGTCCCCAAGAATCTGTTTGAGCAGTTCCGAAGGATAGCCAACTTTTACTTCCTCATTATTTTCCTCGTACAGGTAAGAGGTGCACTTACACAAGGTCCCTGCCCATGTTAGACAGCCACATCAATCACACAGTGACTAGTCAGGCATACCTACCGCTTGTGCTGCCTAGATAGAGCTAGGTCTGTGCGTGTGTGTGCGTGCAAGTGAGACATCGACTGCCAGTTGGAGTCTTTGTAAAAGCAGTACACCCACGCGGTAGGTAATGCATGCATGCTTCACAACTATCACATCTTCAGCATCTATCAGTCAATGTGGCTTGACCCTGTCTGAAATAGCCTTCGTCATACCGACTCAACATGTCAGGGAAACTGAAATCATGTAGTGCTCCAGAAGGAAAGAGTGGCTCAACTTTTTGCCAGTTGAGTGTTGTGTATTCCAGCAATGGATTCAGTCCTCGATGGAGAGTACTAGGTCACTTCAAAGTAGCTAAAGTAGATTTATTATAGTGATAAAACATGATCAAGTATTATAATCAGGTACATTTGTCTTTCATATTTCAGGCTTTCACTATAAACTACATATTTAATTTTAAATTTTTTTGCTAAGATGTAGGAATTGTTTTATGCCTAATATCATTGGAAGTAGCCTACAGTACCGATGCTGTCTACCGGTAGTTTTGTTTGCAGTGTCTTGCCTTCTAGGCCTAATAAAGAGATGTTAGGCTTACTGTGACTCAGGGTTTATTGGCAGAATAAGGAACTGAGGAAAAGTGAATCATAATAGAGGGTGTCCCATATAGTTTGGTCAACCTTTGTATTCTGTCCTTATTTGTCTTCTTAATATCAACATCTATAGTGTGACATAGTCCAGCACCCCACCCAAAGCTTCTACCCCAGTCGATTGACCAATGATTTGTAACCTTAGATCCTCGGCTGAGGGAAGTGTTAAACAACAAAGTTGTTGAGGTTTCCTGTTTTGCACTAGTCACTACATCACTTACTCTGCACTCAGCCTGAAATTTAACCCCCCTCTCTTTCTCTCTTTTTTTTTCTAGTTGATGATCGACACCCCGACTTCCCCAATCACCAGCGGTCTTCCTCTGTTCTTTGTCATCACAGTGACAGCCATCAAACAGGTGGGGACACATGCACTACTTTGCTTCCTTTTGTTGAAGGTTTAAAGGAGGAAGTAATGTAATCATTTAACTGACACCTCAACTTGAGCTCAGTCCAGCTCTCATCAACCGAAATCTGCATTTAAAATCTGCATATGTGCCTGGGTAACCTCAAACCTCTACTCCTAAATTGGATGCACCATTTTCAGTGTTAAATGCATTTGTGTCCTGTCATTTGATATGTACCTTTTTTCCCTCGGCCTGCCCTGATAATAAATTGTCACTGTTTCTGGTCATTGGTCAATCCCCCCCCCCCCAGGGCTACGAGGATTGGCTGAGACACAAGGCAGACAACGAGGTGAACGGGGCACCAGTGTTTGTTGTTCGCAGTGGCAGCCTGGTCCAGACAAGGTCCAAGAACATCAGGGTAAATTGATAAAGTGTTTTCACTGTGTGAATAGCATGGGGCTACACAAGGGGCACGGTTGGGTTACTTCGCTTAGGCAGGGAACGTATTTCTGCTAACAATGACCTACAGTATGTCACTGTACTGTAGGTGTCTGCCCATAGATACAGTAGCCAAGAGCCATTGCAAGCTGTAGATGAGCAGTTGCATTCCTTCACCTTGTGCTGTTTGTGTAATCCAGGCACGCCGCAGTTGTAATATTGCTATTGCAAATAGAAATATTTCATGTGTGAAGAGTGTTGCAAAGATTGTTCAATACAAGCTTTACTGGAATGTTCTGTGAAATGGCTCCATTGCCGCTGTGACAATTCAATGTTTGGTCAAAGAGCTCACTGCTCACATGCACGTCACTCAAGAGAGCTGTGCACGTTAGCAGTGTGGTCTTTGACCAAACATTCAGTGTCTGCCTTTTACGGCCACATGACGATTGGCCTGCTGAATGAAGTCGATTTACAACACAAATGCTCTTCATATCAATTACATTTACGGTACACGCATGAGACATGGCTCATAGTACGTCTGGCTGTATAGTGACATTATAAATATTCAAACAAGGATATGACTATAAGAGGTCTTAAATTTGACATTAAATTTTTTCTTTTTAAAAGTCATCACTGGCCACAGCCAAAAGAAGTAGCCTTTTCTCCCCTGCTTTGTAATGTGCAGTGTCCAGCTCATTGAATGTAAATAAAGTGTGTGTGTGCAGGTGGGGGACATAGTCCGCGTAGCTAAAGATGAGACATTTCCAGCTGATCTGGTGTTGCTGTCGTCAGACCGGGCCGAAGGCACTTGTCACATCACCACAGCAAGCCTGGATGGAGAGACTAACCTCAAGGTGTGTGTGTGTGTGTGTGTGTGTGTGTGTGTGTAAGCCCAAAATGCACCAAGCAATCAGTGACCACGCTCAGACCTCTGACCGTTGGCCTGATTTTTACCCCCCCCCCCCCCCAAATGACTTCAGCTGGCACTAAAGCCCTCTCACCAGCCACATTGTCACACTCCTTATACCTCCCACCCTTTTTCATCTTTCCCCAGACTCTAAATGGATTAGCTTTACCTTTCTAATTAAGACGAGGCATTTGAAAAAGACACATCTACCCTCTGAAGGCTTGTGTTGCCTGAGGGTTTGCTATCCAATTATCCCACTAATCAGGTTTTCTCTAGAGATCCATCCACTTTTTTTCAGTTCCGATACATCAATTTGGATATCTGCCGATACAATACCAGAGCTGTATTTTCTAGAATTTTATTATTATTATTGTTGTTGTTGTTGTTGTTGGTATTATGTGTAAAGTTACATGAGGCTGCAGTAAACCACACATCACTTCTTCGGTAGTTAGCGGTGTCCCCTAAAGGTCTCCACACCAAGATGTTTGGCAGTGATTAATGTTGCCCCAGTCAAAAGCTTCCCCGCTACGCACTAATTCTTCTGTGGTAAACATCGGCCAGCTGTCTGGCTTCGTTGAGTGTTTACGGGGGTCCAATATGTGCCGATTCAAGGCGGAGCCTCCTTTACCGAATCCCCATCCTATAGTGTTACATGTAATAAACGTAAAATATGGTAAAAAATCGCATTTTCAGTTTAATCTCCTCTCCAGGTGAGGGGTGTGTCCTCCCCTGCAGGGCGACTGACTACAGCATCTGAATTATAGATTGAAGGCCCCCTAGCTTAGAGCATGCACTGATTGCATCGGATATTCCTGCACTGAAGAAATGTAAACCTGTGTTTAACGGCATCATTTCCCAGCACTCACTGTGTCCGTGTCTGTCTGTCTGTAGACCCACTATTCTGTGGCAGAGACATCCGTGTGTCAGTCCGTATCAAGACTTGAGGCTCTGCAGGCGGTGGTGGAGTGCCAAGAACCTGAGGCTGACCTTTATAGGTAAACTATACACACATGCATACACACAGTGTGAAACATCTAACTGACTTATTCACTAGGTTTGTTTCCTATGTTTAAACATTTGATAATTAGCTTAGCTGCTTAAAGCATAAACACGTTGTAATTCATTGTCGTGATATTGTGCAAAAAAAAAAAAAACGCCTAGATACTCAGGTCAAGAAGTCATGAGACCCTATCTCATGACTCAGGAGTGTGAAGTTGTAGTCTTGGTCAATAGAGCTCAACAGTGAGGTTTCGGAAGTGACAATCCCATTCATATTCTGAATAGAGGATTTTATTATGAGCCATAATGTCGTAACCATCCAAGTTAGACTTACCACGAGCTATGAGATTGTGAAACAAGGGTATATGCTCCAATGGTAAATGCATCACAGTACAGTACAGTATTATGACGATACTCTGTTTACAAGACTTTCTGTTGTGCCTATTGCCTCAATGGGCTCTGGTCTCTTTTCTCCCAGTCAGCCAGCTTACAGGACAGACCAGTGTATTTTTAAGTCGGTCAGATTGTTTAGGTAGCACTTTTTCTCCTCCATTTCTCTCTCAATCTCTATTTCTATCTCTTTCTCTCAATTTCTTCATCTGTCAGCAAAAATGCCTTGTCTTCCCCAGGTTTGTTGGTCGTATTACAGTGACTCAACAGGGGGAGGAGATAGTCAGGTAAGACCAGAATCCCTGTTGGGCTGATGATGATAAAGTGTATTAGGTTTGGTTAATCATACCATGCTTATTGAGCTATGCAGACGACTAAATTGGTTCCATGTTGTCTTTAGTTTAGAGTAGTGTTCTCTGTTTAACTAGTACCAAAGAAATACTAAATGTTAAGCATTTGTGTTGTGTATATGCTCAGGTTTTGTGATTTCAGTTGCAGTAACTGTTTTTACCACTTGAAATTAATAATAAATTCATATTCATTTTTCCCGTTGGTTTGTTGATTCATTGGGTTTATTTTATGTGCATGTCCGTCAGACCGCTGGGGCCAGAGAATTTGCTACTGCGTGGAGCCAGGTTAAAAAACACCAAAGAGATTTACGGTAGGTAAACCTATGATGGGAGGTAGAGTAAAGGTTCCTGTTCTGCAGTTTGTGTTTTTTGGCCCCTGTCTTAGAGGAGGCTGCTCATCACTTGGCTCATGTCACAGTACTCCCTATTGTGCCCCACCTGCTGTCTACTGATCTATTGGCTATAGGAATGTGGCTTAGTCGGCAGCTTTTCTCTGCGACATCGGTGTCCTCAACGTTGCCTGAATCTTTCGCTGCATTGTGCGATTGATTAAACAGGACAGGGCGCCTCTGTGCAGGAAATGGTGGAATTATTAGAAAACACCCATAATGCAATTTTAGATGTAGTGACATTAAACATTCATGAGGACAGACAATTGTGGGGGGCAGCAGATACGTTTCTATGATGACCCCAGCAGAGTTTGAAGGAAGCATGTTAAAACGTTGCGTGTGTAACCTTTAGCACATCAAGCAGAGCGTAGCCCACAAAGCTAACTGGCATAGCTGTTGCTAGGTTATGATGTGAATCCCATCAACCCATTTGCATCTCCCCATCTGTTTTTGAGTTTTTGAAATGAAAAAGAGCCATATGGATGTTTTCGCACCTTGCCCACATCTCGCCCTCTGTGTCCTTGCTAACCGGCTTTACTATTGCAGGTGTGGCGGTGTACACGGGGATGGAGTCCAAGATGGCCCTAAACTACAAGTGCAAGTCCCAGAAACGCTCTGCTGTGGAGAAGTGAGCACCCTCCCATTTCCCACTCTCGATATTTACACTCGCACCTCTCGGATAACCAACTGGCTCTGCTAGCGTTTGAAGCTGAAGGTTTCCCCTTTACTGTCATGACAGGTCCATGAACACCTTCCTGCTCATCTACCTGGGCATTTTGCTGTTCGAGGCCGTCCTCAGCACCATCCTGAAGTACGCCTGGCAGGCTGAGAACAAGTGGGACGAGCCCTTTTACAACCACAAGACAGAGCAGGAGAGAAACAGCAGTCCGGTAAGTGTACCTCTTCCGCTTGATGTCCCGGGCCATCTGATGCACTCACTGATCTGCTTCCTTAAGTAGTAGTGATCTAGCAGGCCTGCCGATAAGACTTCCCCTACACACACATACACACGCGCACGCACACCACGTTTCTGTGCCAACTAATAATGGTGTGTGTCTGTCCCCTCCCAGTGAGTCAATGAGTAGATGGAGGGGGTTTAGAAATGATAGATGGTGCGCTGCATTTTGCCACACACACACACACACACACACACACACACGGCGCTAGCGGCCCGCCACTTGGGACTCTAGATATTGTGACAGGAATTAAAAGGAAATGGCCGTCATGCGGCCAGCCAGTCAGACTGCCTGCCAACTCCAATCATTCTCTTTCGTCTGTGGCTTCACAATCTTTAAAAAAAGAAGCCCTGCCCCAGTTGTCTACTGACTACTTTTCTTTCTTCTGACTCCTCTGGCACATAATGGATGTCATTCTCAGATTATTTTGCCTTGTTTTGGTTAAAAGGAAAATTGAAATTTTTTCCACATTTATTGTTGTAGAAGACATTAGATCTTGACATAATTTTCCCCCGCGGCAACAGAAAAGGATCTACTAGTAATGTATACTAATAATTGGCCATCTTGGTTGTGCTTGGTACAGTTAGTACCAGTTTCAGACAGTCAAACGCATCTACACAGGACCAGTAGTAAAAAAAAAAAACAAGTATCCCACAACCACTGTATTCCCTTCCCTGTCCCAGATATTGAAGTTCATCTCAGACTTCTTGGCTTTCTTGGTGCTCTACAACTTCATCATCCCTATCTCACTTTACGTTACCGTGGAGATGCAGAAGTTTCTGGGCTCCTTTTTCATCGGCTGGGATTTGGACCTCTACCACGAGGAGAGCGACCAGAAAGCTCAAGTCAACACCTCGGACCTCAACGAAGAGCTAGGACAGGTAGAGACGCACACAGCTATGAATGGTGATGACACGGCAAAAAAGTCACCCACAAAGCATAGTAAACGAGACTGATCAAACCACTTTTGGCGGTATAAGCGAGTTGTGACAACAATAATGGAGAAATTGATTGCAGTTGTTTTATGAATAGTACGAAATGTGTTACCTAACTTCCCACTTCTAAATATTGGAAGAAAAGGCCATATCATGGGAGCAAAGTGCCATTAATTAAGCATTACCTGCCTAATTAATGACACATCTGCTACACTGTGTCACTGTGAACTGAATATATGTCTATAAATGACCTCATGTTTAAGTAATATATGTGTGTGTGTGTACCTCAGGTAGAATATGTGTTCACCGATAAGACAGGCACGCTAACGGAGAATGAGATGCACTTTCGAGAGTGTTCCATTAACGGAATCAAGTACCAGGAGATCAATGGCAGACTGATACCAGAGGGCCTAGCAGGGGACTCGCCAGATGGTTCCACACCTCACTTGGTAAAGCTCAAGCACACACACAAACACACATTATACTATATATGCTATATACCTTTGACACATGCTCACATAAAAAGAAGCATATACAAATGCATTAGATTTTCATTAGTAAAGGGACTTTTCAACGTATTTCATCCACTAATGTGATCAGGAACATGTATTGATCTTCACTTTTGCCACAATTGTGAATCTAAAATGTATCTTCCCATTTGATATAATTTGAAATTAACCCTTAATTAAAAAAATTCCAAAATTTTTAGTTTAAATAACTTTTCTTTTCCCTTCAAGATAGATGTTTTAAGATAATGACACTTTGGGGGAAATTCCAGAAAGAAGTCTGTATTCTCACCGATTGGCTGACAAAATATGACGGAATACGTTTTTTAGTACTATTATAAGGACTTTTTTTTGTGTACATTTTATGTCTATCTGCAGAGTGGTGAGGAGCTATTGTTCCTCCAAGCAGTGTCACTGTGTCACACGGTACAGATTAGCTATGACCAGCCTGACTGCGTAGCGGGCGTCGGAGACCCCTTCTCTCACACAAACGGCTTCTCCACCAACCACATGGAGTACTACGCCTCGTCCCCTGATGAGAAAGCTCTGGTGGAGGCCACCAAGAGGTAGATCAAGACTGTATCATGTTATTTTACAACCTTAGGGCTTTGCTTAGTAAACCTGTTGAAGGCCCCATATCATTCTAATTTACTGTCATTTTGGACAGACTTCGATATGAACATTCCTTTTCAGTTGTTTTTTATAAACATGCCATCAACTTGATTTGCTATCTGAGTGGGAGGCTAGGTCAGCGACAGTTGGTTACAATCCCAACAAATGTCACACCTGGGGCCAAATCTCACTGTCTTGTTTTACATAATTAATTTTTTAAGAGAGGAATTTTGGCTAAATTACTTCAGACGGATTCAATATTTCCGGGTTCTTCCGGGTTCTGGAAAAACTTTATTTTCACGATAAGGGACCTTAAGTGCCGATTCATCAGCTGCATCCAAACCTACACTGCACTAAGCTTAGGCCTACCCTTAAAATAGTTTACACTGCACAAGATAACCAGTATAGGATTTCTCTGAAGCAGTTGTGTTGTTTTTTGCTGCACCCTGTTGTGCCTAGTGGTGCCAAGCACATGCTAACAGCTGTCTCTTTTTTCCTCAGGATGGGAGTGACTTTCACCGGCAACAACGGTGAAACCATGGTAATCAAAACTTCTGGCAAGTCCGAAAAGTAAGCTCATACATCTCTGTACATCCCTTGCCTGCAACACTATGATTCAGTTGTTTTGTTGACACACGCTGAGTAAAAGCTGGAAAATGTCCTGTTAATATAGTAAGGTAACAACTGCACATAATTCCTTTTAGCACTAAACTACAAACGTGCATGGAAAGAAATGTAACCATGTAGCCAATGTAGCACAAAGCATTAAAGCAACCTCCCAGCGTTACCTTAATTTAACCTGTTTCACTCAGTAAAGTAACGTGCGATCCGCCCAGCCACTAAGATGACTTTGGTGTAATGGTTCTCTCTCTGCCTCAGGTATAAACTGCTCCATGTGTTGGAGTTTGATGCTGACCGCAGGAGGATGAGCGTTATTTTGCAGACCCCCTCAGGTAACACCGTCTTCTGCTACACAACAAGGTTAACAAAGATATCATTGAAAAAACCTGTTTGGTGGACAACTGTCAGGTTTCAAATTTGTATTTTTGTTGAATTATCAAATTAGATAAAATTATAATGTAGAATTTTATTCAAAAAAAAATTCTGTAGAATTTTTCTACACAATATATTGTGTTGCATTAAGCTACAAAAATGCATTTTATTTATAATTTCTCAAGACATTTTTGTTCTCAAAAGTTGTTTATTAATAAATTAACATGAAAATAAATCCAAAATCAAGCCCTAATTACAAGATGATTTAATCTACTGGTTGTTTTTTGTAGGAGGGAAAGTGCTGTTCACCAAAGGAGCAGAGTCAGCCATCTTGCCTTTCACCACCAGCGGAGAGATAGAGAAGACCAGGCTGCATGTAGACGAGTTCGCTCTGGTGGGGAGCACACACACTCATAGATTACAGAGAACTGTTGCCATGGTTTTACGCTATGATGCAATGGCCAACTGATCATATTCTTTGCTGGCCTTGTGTGTGTGTGTGTGTGTTTGTGTTTGGGGGGGGGGGGTTGGCATTTCACAGCAGTGTAATGATTACTTCTGGCTCCAGCTCTTCCTGTTCCCACTAGACTGTAAATTTTCTAGCAGGGTGAACACACATACACACACACACACACACACACACAGAGCCAGCCCTGCCTGCCTTCAGTAGGGACTGGGGTTGATTTGTGTCC